>OU452250.1:62500-67500 GCA_911728495.1 Furcula furcula | reverse complement strand
GCACAGCTACAGAGCGACAGCTCTCAGAGTTGTTATTTTTTAACAGACTCCCCCCCACCCATCCATCCATCCACCATACCCTACACCACTAGGGTCCGGATATAGTAGGGGTAGGGGGGGGGGGGGGGAGACCAGTCAAGAGCGTGCGGTGAGCGCGCAATGTGGCATGTGTATTTATGCAGCCGGCCCTCAGACAGGAGTGGTCCTGGATGTGTCTCCACGGACCGCAATGTGCGTTCGAAATGTCGATGTTCAAATGTGTCCTGCAGTTCACACTATGACGCGCAGTTAACTGCGTTCTTCATCGACCCGCGAGCCAAGTGATCCACCGTCCAGGGTAATAGTTTGTTGTTGTTGTTGTTGTTGTTGTTGTTTTTTAACTTAATATATAACAAAAAAAAAATGTCACTCGCACCGCTGACGCGAGAATTGGTCAAACGAACACAGCAGACGAACGATCTCGGAAGCGACGACACGGCTTGCGGATTTTCGATTAGCCGTTAGCGTCGGCGACCTGATGGCGATCGTTCGTTTGCTGTAAGTAAGTAGAGTAGTATATCAAAAATCGATACAATCACACAGACAGTCTCTCTCCACATAGTCGATGATCGAAGACACGACGACTAAGCGAGCGAGATGACGCGCGATCACACGTTAATGATCCTTCCGCAGGTTCCCCTACGGAAACCTTGTTACGACTTTTACTTCCTCTAAATGATCAAGTTTGGTCAACTTCCCAACAACGCCGACGGCCGCGAAGCCACCGCGTGTCGGTCCGAAGACCTCACTAAATCATTCAATCGGTAGTAGCGACGGGCGGTGTGTACAAAGGGCAGGGACGTAATCAACGCGAGCTTATGACTCGCGCTTACTAGGAATTCCTCGTTTATGGGGGATAATTGCAAACCCCAATCCCCAGCACGAAGGAGTTTCAGCGGGTTGCCCGGGCCTCTAGGCCAGGGAGAACATGCTGATTCCTTCAGTGTAGCGCGCGTGCGGCCCAGGACATCTAAGGGCATCACAGACCTGTTATTGCTCAATCTCGTGCGGCTCGAAGCCGCCGGTCCCTCTAAGAAGAATTTTAATACGTCGCCAGTGAGTTGCGCACCCCGAGAGGCACGCACACCTAAATGACGACGCCTATTTAGCAGGCTAGAGTCTCGTTCGTTACCGGAATTAACCAGACAAATCGCTCCACCAACTAAGAACGGCCATGCACCACCACCCACCGAATCAAGAAAGAGCTGTTAATCTGTCAATCCTTCCGGTGTCCGGGCCTGGTGAGATTTCCCGTGTTGAGTCAAATTAAGCCGCAGGCTCCACTCCTGGTGGTGCCCTTCCGTCAATTCCTTTAAGTTTCAGCTTTGCAACCATACTCCCCCCGGAGTCCAAAATCTTTGGTTTCCCGGAAGCTGCCCGCCGAGCCATTGTAGTAACATCGGCGGATCGCTAGATGACATATTTACGGTTAGAACTAGGGCGGTATCTAATCGCCTTCGAACCTCTAACTTTCGTTCTTGATTGATGAAAACACCTTTGGCAAATGCTTTCGCTGATGTTCGTCTTGCGACGATCCAAGAATTTCACCTCTAACGTCGCAATACGAATGCCCCCAGTTATCCCTATTAATCATTACCTCGGAGTTCTGAAAACCAACAAAATAGAACCGAGATCATATTCTATTATTCCATGCACGAAATATTCAAGCAGCATTTTGAGCCCGCTTTGAGCACTCTAATTTGTTCAAAGTAAAATTGTCGGCCCACCTCGACACTCACTGAAGAGCACCGCGATAGGATTTTGATATTGAACCGGCGTATTACCGCCGGCTCACCGACGATATGCTCCGCAAACGTGTCAGTATCACCGCGGATGCGGTGCACCGACAGCGCGGCGCACAAATGCAACTACGAGCTTTTTAACCGCAACAATTTTAGTATACGCTATTGGAGCTGGAATTACTGCGGCTGCTGGCACCAGACTTGCCCTCCAATTGTTCCTCGTTAAAATATTTAAAGTGTACTCATTCCGATTACGAGGCCTCGTAAGAGTCCCGTATCGTTATTTTTCGTCACTACCTCCCCGTGCCGGGAGTGGGTAATTTGCGCGCCTGCTGCCTTCCTTGGATGTGGTAGCCGTTTCTCAGGCTCCCTCTCCGGAATCGAACCCTGATTCCCCGTTACCCGTGACAACCATGGTAGTCGCAGAAACTACCATCGAAAGTTGATAAGGCAGACATTTGAAAGATGCGTCGCCGGTACTGGACCATGCGATCGGCAAAAGTTATCCAGATTCATCAAAATTAACGACTTTGGACGCGAGGCCCTCCGTCGATTGGTTTTGATCTAATAAAAGCACTCATCCCATCACTGGTCAGAGTTCTGATTGCATGTATTAGCTCTAGAATTACCACAGTTATCCAAGTAACTGAGTAAGATCTAAGGAACCAAAACTGATATATTGAGCCATTCGCGGTATCGCCTTAACACGGCTTGCACTGAGACATGCATGGCTTAATCTTTGAGACAAGCATATAACTACTGGCAGGATCAACCAGGGAGCCACGCTATGTTGCGATGCGGCGCATGACGTTGACGACGACGACGTTGACGATGACGACGACGACGACGACGACGCCTGCTGCTGCTGCTGCGACCCGCGTCCTCGGTGCAAATTTATATAATTTCGTCCGGAACGCGGGCGTGCTCGTTGTTGTTGTGTTTGTTTTGTTTATTTTTTTTAATAATATTTTCCAATTATTAAAAAAAATAAAAAGGATGTGTTGTGTTGTTGGTGGTGTGTGTGTGTGGTGTGGTGATTGATGCCATCCATCACCACCACCACCACCAACAACCAAACCACCCCTCGAAGTGTGCGAACGTTCATATATATACCGAGAAACGTGATCTCACATTGAAAACTCCACTGACAAACTACGACCGGTTAGGTAGGGTGGGTGAAGGCTGAGGGCAGCGGGTCGGGGGTTTAATCCAACCACCTCTGCCCTGAACCTCCACCTCTTACTTACCTTAAAACCTCTTGCGCGTTTATACCGCCCGGAGATGTGGAGAGCGACCCCGACGCTAAAAACGGCACGTCTCATAGAGACGTGAGAGCAAAGTGAACGCGAGCCAAGACAGTGTGACGCTTCCGCGCGTCTACACATATGAGTCTTGGTCGACGTATACACATTCATATTAACCAAAGCCGATATCATAATCTGTTTATATGACAGGACACGCCGCTTGCTCTAAAAAGTTAATAGAGCAGGACGATCCTTCGGCTCGCGCTGTTTGCTACATACTACTACTGAATATTGCTATTCATTTATACATTGTTAGAGAGTTAACCCTGTCGGCGTCCGCGAGCGAGCGGCGCTCAGTCAGACGATGAGTCACTGCTCTGCTCAGCGGGCGCACTCGGCACACTCGCATTTGACTCGTTTCTCGTTACGATTGGCTCTTGAGATATAATAGCCGCGCCACATTGGTTGGTTGGTGATTGGATGGTTTAAAATGGAGCAAAAAAAAAAAAAAAAAAAAAAAAAAAAAAAAAAAAAAAAAAACCTACTCGATACAATTGGCCGCGAACCAACCTAACCTAACCTAACCGGATATAGTGACTACCTATATCGCTTTAAATGTAAAGATGACCCAAAATGTATATGCGACCCAGAAAGAAATATATCAGTACTTCATTTAATTGTTGACTGCCCAACACTGGAATCTAAACGAACAGAACTAGAAATTAGACTTAATGTTAAAAAAAAAAATTGTGTAAAGTAAATATCCCAACAATAGTAATAAGTGATAAAAGAGATGAATTCTTCAAATTTTTTGAATTATTAACAATACAGACTAGAAACAAAACATTATAAATAAAACAAATGAATAGTAAGAAAATAAAAGAATAAGCTAAACAAAATCTCTGACACACACGTTGGAGGTGCAAGAAACATAGATACAAAAAAAAAAAACAAAAACCTAACCTAACCTAACCTAACCTTTAACCTAACCTAACCTAACATAACCTAACCTAACCTAACCTAACCTAACCTAACCTTTAACCTAACCTAACCTAAGATTGAGAATAGAAAACAAAATTAAAATAAACTATAATCTAACTAATTCTATATTATTATTATGATGATCTAAAGGCCTAAATTGTAAGTATAATTTGCAATTGCAACGTTAATTCGTTAATTGGGCTACTTGGGCTTATATTTATGGGTAAGTATCGTAATCGAAAATTATTAGATCTATCGTTTATATTGTGTTTATATATATATATATTGATACCATCATGGTTCAGAGCATTCTCGATTCAGAGCAATCCGACATGGATAGGTTAGGTTAGAAGGCTAAGGCGGGAGCGAAGCGCAGCGGAGCTCCCGCCTTAGCCTTCGTGGTTATTTTTTTATGACCACCCAGAATAATAGCAGCCCTACCTAGGAGCTGCCTGATGCGTCTCATTTCATATGAAGTTATTTGATATATTTTCATTTCAATAACGTTCAACATCAAGTGATAATATAATAAACGTGTGATATAAACAACTGTTGATTCCTTTACATATATGTACAATTTATACACTATATTGGTAACTAATTTCGTATAGCTGTATTTGATGTTATGAAACTTATATAATAATAATAGATAGATAATTTTTGCCTTTTAGCGCATGTCAATAAATGGATTAGTTTAGAAGTCATCGTAATAAAGTAAATTATTTATGACTATAATGAATGACGCCACCTTTTTGTTCTATGCTACCCTGGTACTTTTGGTATCAAAAAAATATTGAAGCTAAGTAAGTAGTCACACAGTTTGTTTGTTGATAACACTAGAGGTAGGTAGGGGTCGTATTACAGAACTTGACTCAAGAAGCTCTTAAACTGCATTCAACTGATCACTGCTTAAGCGGAGAATCAATATTATTGAGCACCCAACGTATTACAAAACAATCCTCAAACTCAAATCAACTGAGTCGAGTCGTCTTGA
>OU452250.1:50000-55000 GCA_911728495.1 Furcula furcula | reverse complement strand
GTTGTTTTTTAACTTAATATATAACAAAAAAAAAATGTCACTCGCACCGCTGACGCGAGAATTGGTCAAACGAACACAGCAGACGAACGATCTCGGAAGCGACGACACGGCTTGCGGATTTTCGATTAGCCGTTAGCGTCGGCGACCTGATGGCGATCGTTCGTTTGCTGTAAGTAAGTAGAGTAGTATATCAAAAATCGATACAATCACACAGACAGTCTCTCTCCACATAGTCGATGATCGAAGACACGACGACTAAGCGAGCGAGATGACGCGCGATCACACGTTAATGATCCTTCCGCAGGTTCCCCTACGGAAACCTTGTTACGACTTTTACTTCCTCTAAATGATCAAG
The DNA here is from genome assembly GCA_911728495.1 of Furcula furcula. Lineage (NCBI taxonomy): Eukaryota > Metazoa > Arthropoda > Insecta > Lepidoptera > Notodontidae > Furcula > Furcula furcula. Next base: position 54,645 of record OU452250.1, on the reverse strand, counting down.
TTTGGTCAACTTCCCAACAACGCCGACGGCCGCGAAGCCACCGCGTGTCGGTCCGAAGACCTCACTAAATCATTCAATCGGTAGTAGCGACGGGCGGTGTGTACAAAGGGCAGGGACGTAATCAACGCGAGCTTATGACTCGCGCTTACTAGGAATTCCTCGTTTATGGGGGATAATTGCAAACCCCAATCCCCAGCACGAAGGAGTTTCAGCGGGTTGCCCGGGCCTCTAGGCCAGGGAGAACATGCTGATTCCTTCAGTGTAGCGCGCGTGCGGCCCAGGACATCTAAGGGCATCACAGACCTGTTATTGCTCAATCTCGTGCGGCTCGAAGCCGCCGGTCCCTCTAAGAAGAATTTTAATACGTCGCCAGTGAGTTGCGCACCCCGAGAGGCACGCACACCTAAATGACGACGCCTATTTAGCAGGCTAGAGTCTCGTTCGTTACCGGAATTAACCAGACAAATCGCTCCACCAACTAAGAACGGCCATGCACCACCACCCACCGAATCAAGAAAGAGCTGTTAATCTGTCAATCCTTCCGGTGTCCGGGCCTGGTGAGATTTCCCGTGTTGAGTCAAATTAAGCCGCAGGCTCCACTCCTGGTGGTGCCCTTCCGTCAATTCCTTTAAGTTTCAGCTTTGCAACCATACTCCCCCCGGAGTCCAAAATCTTTGGTTTCCCGGAAGCTGCCCGCCGAGTCATCGGAGGAACTTCGGCGGATCGCTAGCTGGCATCGTTTATGGTTAGAACTAGGGCGGTATCTGATCGCCTTCGAACCTCTAACTTTCGTTCTTGATTGATGAAAACACCTTTGGCAAATGCTTTCGCTGATGTTCGTCTTGCGACGATCCAAGAATTTCACCTCTAACGTCGCAATACGAATGCCCCCAGTTATCCCTATTAATCATTACCTCGGAGTTCTGAAAACCAACAAAATAGAACCGAGATCATATTCTATTATTCCATGCACGAAATATTCAAGCAGCATTTTGAGCCCGCTTTGAGCACTCTAATTTGTTCAAAGTAAAATTGTCGGCCCACCTCGACACTCACTGAAGAGCACCGCGATAGGATTTTGATATTGAACCGGCGTATTACCGCCGGCTCACCGACGATATGCTCCGCAAACGTGTCAGTATCACCGCGGATGCGGTGCACCGACAGCGCGGCGCACAAATGCAACTACGAGCTTTTTAACCGCAACAATTTTAGTATACGCTATTGGAGCTGGAATTACCGCGGCTGCTGGCACCAGACTTGCCCTCCAATTGTTCCTCGTTAAAATATTTAAAGTGTACTCATTCCGATTACGAGGCCTCGTAAGAGTCCCGTATCGTTATTTTTCGTCACTACCTCCCCGTGCCGGGAGTGGGTAATTTGCGCGCCTGCTGCCTTCCTTGGATGTGGTAGCCGTTTCTCAGGCTCCCTCTCCGGAATCGAACCCTGATTCCCCGTTACCCGTGACAACCATGGTAGTCGCAGAAACTACCATCGAAAGTTGATAAGGCAGACATTTGAAAGATGCGTCGCCGGTACTGGACCATGCGATCGGCAAAAGTTATCCAGATTCATCAAAATTAACGACTTTGGACGCGAGGCCCTCCGTCGATTGGTTTTGATCTAATAAAAGCACTCATCCCATCACTGGTCAGAGTTCTGATTGCATGTATTAGCTCTAGAATTACCACAGTTATCCAAGTAACTGAGTAAGATCTAAGGAACCAAAACTGATATATTGAGCCATTCGCGGTATCGCCTTAACACGGCTTGCACTGAGACATGCATGGCTTAATCTTTGAGACAAGCATATAACTACTGGCAGGATCAACCAGGGAGCCACGCTATGTTGCGATGCGGCGCATGACGTTGACGACGACGACGTTGACGATGACGACGACGACGACGACGACGCCTGCTGCTGCTGCTGCGACCCGCGTCCTCGGTGCAAATTTATATAATTTCGTCCGGAACGCGGGCGTGCTCGTTGTTGTTGTGTTTGTTTTGTTTATTTTTTTTAATAATATTTTCCAATTATTAAAAAAAATAAAAAGGATGTGTTGTGTTGTTGGTGGTGTGTGTGTGTGGTGTGGTGATTGATGCCATCCATCACCACCACCACCACCAACAACCAAACCACCCCTCGAAGTGTGCGAACGTTCATATATATACCGAGAAACGTGATCTCACATTGAAAACTCCACTGACAAACTACGACCGGTTAGGTAGGGTGGGTGAAGGCTGAGGGCAGCGGGTCGGGGGTTTAATCCAACCACCTCTGCCCTGAACCTCCACCTCTTACTTACCTTAAAACCTCTTGCGCGTTTATACCGCCCGGAGATGTGGAGAGCGACCCCGACGCTAAAAACGGCACGTCTCATAGAGACGTGAGAGCAAAGTGAACGCGAGCCAAGACAGTGTGACGCTTCCGCGCGTCTACACATATGAGTCTTGGTCGACGTATACACATTCATATTAACCAAAGCCGATATCATAATCTGTTTATATGACAGGACACGCCGCTTGCTCTAAAAAGTTAATAGAGCAGGACGATCCTTCGGCTCGCGCTGTTTGCTACATACTACTACTGAATATTGCTATTCATTTATACATTGTTAGAGAGTTAACCCTGTCGGCGTCCGCGAGCGAGCGGCGCTCAGTCAGACGATGAGTCACTGCTCTGCTCAGCGGGCGCACTCGGCACACTCGCATTTGACTCGTTTCTCGTTACGATTGGCTCTTGAGATATAATAGCCGCGCCACATTGGTTGGTTGGTGATTGGATGGTTTAAAATGGAGCAAAAAAAAAAAAAAAAAAACAAAAAAAAAAAAAAAAAAAAACCTACTCGATACAATTGGCCGCGAACCAACCTAACCTAACCTAACCGGATATAGTGACTACCTATATCGCTTTAAATGTAAAGATGACCCAAAATGTATATGCGACCCAGAAAGAAATATATCAGTACTTCATTTAATTGTTGACTGCCCAACACTGGAATCTAAACGAACAGAACTAGAAATTAGACTTAATGTTAAAAAAAAAAATTGTGTAAAGTAAATATCCCAACAATAGTAATAAGTGATAAAAGAGATGAATTCTTCAAATTTTTTGAATTATTAACAATACAGACTAGAAACAAAACATTATAAATAAAACAAATGAATAGTAAGAAAATAAAAGAATAAGCTAAACAAAATCTCTGACACACACGTTGGAGGTGCAAGAAACATAGATACAAAAAAAAAAAACAAAAACCTAACCTAACCTAACCTAACCTTTAACCTAACCTAACCTAACATAACCTAACCTAACCTAACCTAACCTTTAACCTAACCTAACCTAAGATTGAGAATAGAAAACAAAATTAAAATAAACTATAATCTAACTAATTCTATATTATTATTATGATGATCTAAAGGCCTAAATTGTAAGTATAATTTGCAATTGCAACGTTAATTCGTTAATTGGGCTACTTGGGCTTATATTTATGGGTAAGTATCGTAATCGAAAATTATTAGATCTATCGTTTATATTGTGTTTATATATATATATATTGATACCATCATGGTTCAGAGCATTCTCGATTCAGAGCAATCCGACATGGATAGGTTAGGTTAGAAGGCTAAGGCGGGAGCGAAGCGCAGCGGAGCTCCCGCCTTAGCCTTCGTGGTTATTTTTTTATGACCACCCAGAATAATAGCAGCCCTACCTAGGAGCTGCCTGATGCGTCTCATTTCATATGAAGTTATTTGATATATTTTCATTTCAATAACGTTCAACATCAAGTGATAATATAATAAACGTGTGATATAAACAACTGTTGATTCCTTTACATATATGTACAATTTATACACTATATTGGTAACTAATTTCGTATAGCTGTATTTGATGTTATGAAACTTATATAATAATAATAGATAGATAATTTTTGCCTTTTAGCGCATGTCAATAAATGGATTAGTTTAGAAGTCATCGTAATAAAGTAAATTATTTATGACTATAATGAATGACGCCACCTTTTTGTTCTATGCTACCCTGGTACTTTTGGTATCAAAAAAATATTGAAGCTAAGTAAGTAGTCACACAGTTTGTTTGTTGATAACACTAGAGGTAGGTAGGGGTCGTATTACAGAACTTGACTCAAGAAGCTCTTAAACTGCATTCAACTGATCACTGCTTAAGCGGAGAATCAATATTATTGAGCACCCAACGTATTACAAAACAATCCTCAAACTCAAATCAACTGAGTCGAGTCGTCTTGAGTGGAGAGATTTTGATCTGTGCTCACTTGAGCTGCAATCAGTCTGTTTTCTATTACATATAATTTCTGATAAAACGCGTTTTACGCAAAATACCTATTTGAACATTCATGAAAACAAACAATATTCATGTGTTTTGGCGCTTCTATAATTTAAGAATTTTAACTGTTTAAATGTTATATATTATCTGGAAGTAATCAATTTATTAGGAGAAAAGTTTACAATACTGCTGGTACATTTATAATATCAAAATCCATGAACGGAACGGAGGCTTCATTCATACATTCCAGCAGGTTTGTTTACATACTCTTTGGTGCTGGACGGACGCCAGGTGTGTGATGTAGTTTTTTCGGGCCGTAACAACTAATCTAGTTTAAATAGT
>OU452250.1:37500-42500 GCA_911728495.1 Furcula furcula | reverse complement strand
AACGCCGACGGCCGCGAAGCCACCGCGTGTCGGTCCGAAGACCTCACTAAATCATTCAATCGGTAGTAGCGACGGGCGGTGTGTACAAAGGGCAGGGACGTAATCAACGCGAGCTTATGACTCGCGCTTACTAGGAATTCCTCGTTTATGGGGGATAATTGCAAACCCCAATCCCCAGCACGAAGGAGTTTCAGCGGGTTGCCCGGGCCTCTAGGCCAGGGAGAACATGCTGATTCCTTCAGTGTAGCGCGCGTGCGGCCCAGGACATCTAAGGGCATCACAGACCTGTTATTGCTCAATCTCGTGCGGCTCGAAGCCGCCGGTCCCTCTAAGAAGAATTTTAATACGTCGCCAGTGAGTTGCGCACCCCGAGAGGCACGCACACCTAAATGACGACGCCTATTTAGCAGGCTAGAGTCTCGTTCGTTACCGGAATTAACCAGACAAATCGCTCCACCAACTAAGAACGGCCATGCACCACCACCCACCGAATCAAGAAAGAGCTGTTAATCTGTCAATCCTTCCGGTGTCCGGGCCTGGTGAGATTTCCCGTGTTGAGTCAAATTAAGCCGCAGGCTCCACTCCTGGTGGTGCCCTTCCGTCAATTCCTTTAAGTTTCAGCTTTGCAACCATACTCCCCCCGGAGTCCAAAATCTTTGGTTTCCCGGAAGCTGCCCGCCGAGCCATTGTAGTAACATCGGCGGATCGCTAGATGACATATTTACGGTTAGAACTAGGGCGGTATCTAATCGCCTTCGAACCTCTAACTTTCGTTCTTGATTGATGAAAACACCTTTGGCAAATGCTTTCGCTGATGTTCGTCTTGCGACGATCCAAGAATTTCACCTCTAACGTCGCAATACGAATGCCCCCAGTTATCCCTATTAATCATTACCTCGGAGTTCTGAAAACCAACAAAATAGAACCGAGATCATATTCTATTATTCCATGCACGAAATATTCAAGCAGCATTTTGAGCCCGCTTTGAGCACTCTAATTTGTTCAAAGTAAAATTGTCGGCCCACCTCGACACTCACTGAAGAGCACCGCGATAGGATTTTGATATTGAACCGGCGTATTACCGCCGGCTCACCGACGATATGCTCCGCAAACGTGTCAGTATCACCGCGGATGCGGTGCACCGACAGCGCGGCGCACAAATGCAACTACGAGCTTTTTAACCGCAACAATTTTAGTATACGCTATTGGAGCTGGAATTACCGCGGCTGCTGGCACCAGACTTGCCCTCCAATTGTTCCTCGTTAAAATATTTAAAGTGTACTCATTCCGATTACGAGGCCTCGTAAGAGTCCCGTATCGTTATTTTTCGTCACTACCTCCCCGTGCCGGGAGTGGGTAATTTGCGCGCCTGCTGCCTTCCTTGGATGTGGTAGCCGTTTCTCAGGCTCCCTCTCCGGAATCGAACCCTGATTCCCCGTTACCCGTGACAACCATGGTAGTCGCAGAAACTACCATCGAAAGTTGATAAGGCAGACATTTGAAAGATGCGTCGCCGGTACTGGACCATGCGATCGGCAAAAGTTATCCAGATTCATCAAAATTAACGACTTTGGACGCGAGGCCCTCCGTCGATTGGTTTTGATCTAATAAAAGCACTCATCCCATCACTGGTCAGAGTTCTGATTGCATGTATTAGCTCTAGAATTACCACAGTTATCCAAGTAACTGAGTAAGATCTAAGGAACCAAAACTGATATATTGAGCCATTCGCGGTATCGCCTTAACACGGCTTGCACTGAGACATGCATGGCTTAATCTTTGAGACAAGCATATAACTACTGGCAGGATCAACCAGGGAGCCACGCTATGTTGCGATGCGGCGCATGACGTTGACGACGACGACGTTGACGATGACGACGACGACGACGACGACGCCTGCTGCTGCTGCTGCGACCCGCGTCCTCGGTGCAAATTTATATAATTTCGTCCGGAACGCGGGCGTGCTCGTTGTTGTTGTGTTTGTTTTGTTTATTTTTTTTAATAATATTTTCCAATTATTAAAAAAAATAAAAAGGATGTGTTGTGTTGTTGGTGGTGTGTGTGTGTGGTGTGGTGATTGATGCCATCCATCACCACCACCACCACCAACAACCAAACCACCCCTCGAAGTGTGCGAACGTTCATATATATACCGAGAAACGTGATCTCACATTGAAAACTCCACTGACAAACTACGACCGGTTAGGTAGGGTGGGTGAAGGCTGAGGGCAGCGGGTCGGGGGTTTAATCCAACCACCTCTGCCCTGAACCTCCACCTCTTACTTACCTTAAAACCTCTTGCGCGTTTATACCGCCCGGAGATGTGGAGAGCGACCCCGACGCTAAAAACGGCACGTCTCATAGAGACGTGAGAGCAAAGTGAACGCGAGCCAAGACAGTGTGACGCTTCCGCGCGTCTACACATATGAGTCTTGGTCGACGTATACACATTCATATTAACCAAAGCCGATATCATAATCTGTTTATATGACAGGACACGCCGCTTGCTCTAAAAAGTTAATAGAGCAGGACGATCCTTCGGCTCGCGCTGTTTGCTACATACTACTACTGAATATTGCTATTCATTTATACATTGTTAGAGAGTTAACCCTGTCGGCGTCCGCGAGCGAGCGGCGCTCAGTCAGACGATGAGTCACTGCTCTGCTCAGCGGGCGCACTCGGCACACTCGCATTTGACTCGTTTCTCGTTACGATTGGCTCTTGAGATATAATAGCCGCGCCACATTGGTTGGTTGGTGATTGGATGGTTTAAAATGGAGCAAAAAAAAAAAAAAAAAAAACAAAAAAAAAAAAAAAAAAAAACCTACTCGATACAATTGGCCGCGAACCAACCTAACCTAACCTAACCGGATATAGTGACTACCTATATCGCTTTAAATGTAAAGATGACCCAAAATGTATATGCGACCCAGAAAGAAATATATCAGTACTTCATTTAATTGTTGACTGCCCAACACTGGAATCTAAACGAACAGAACTAGAAATTAGACTTAATGTTAAAAAAAAAAATTGTGTAAAGTAAATATCCCAACAATAGTAATAAGTGATAAAAGAGATGAATTCTTCAAATTTTTTGAATTATTAACAATACAGACTAGAAACAAAACATTATAAATAAAACAAATGAATAGTAAGAAAATAAAAGAATAAGCTAAACAAAATCTCTGACACACACGTTGGAGGTGCAAGAAACATAGATACAAAAAAAAAAAACAAAAACCTAACCTAACCTAACCTAACCTTTAACCTAACCTAACCTAACATAACACCTAACCTAACCTAACCTAACCTAACCTTTAACCTAACCTAACCTAAGATTGAGAATAGAAAACAAAATTAAAATAAACTATAATCTAACTAATTCTATATTATTATTATGATGATCTAAAGGCCTAAATTGTAAGTATAATTTGCAATTGCAACGTTAATTCGTTAATTGGGCTACTTGGGCTTATATTTATGGGTAAGTATCGTAATCGAAAATTATTAGATCTATCGTTTATATTGTGTTTATATATATATATATTGATACCATCATGGTTCAGAGCATTCTCGATTCAGAGCAATCCGACATGGATAGGTTAGGTTAGAAGGCTAAGGCGGGAGCGAAGCGCAGCGGAGCTCCCGCCTTAGCCTTCGTGGTTATTTTTTTATGACCACCCAGAATAATAGCAGCCCTACCTAGGAGCTGCCTGATGCGTCTCATTTCATATGAAGTTATTTGATATATTTTCATTTCAATAACGTTCAACATCAAGTGATAATATAATAAACGTGTGATATAAACAACTGTTGATTCCTTTACATATATGTACAATTTATACACTATATTGGTAACTAATTTCGTATAGCTGTATTTGATGTTATGAAACTTATATAATAATAATAGATAGATAATTTTTGCCTTTTAGCGCATGTCAATAAATGGATTAGTTTAGAAGTCATCGTAATAAAGTAAATTATTTATGACTATAATGAATGACGCCACCTTTTTGTTCTATGCTACCCTGGTACTTTTGGTATCAAAAAAATATTGAAGCTAAGTAAGTAGTCACACAGTTTGTTTGTTGATAACACTAGAGGTAGGTAGGGGTCGTATTACAGAACTTGACTCAAGAAGCTCTTAAACTGCATTCAACTGATCACTGCTTAAGCGGAGAATCAATATTATTGAGCACCCAACGTATTACAAAACAATCCTCAAACTCAAATCAACTGAGTCGAGTCGTCTTGAGTGGAGAGATTTTGATCTGTGCTCACTTGAGCTGCAATCAGTCTGTTTTCTATTACATATAATTTCTGATAAAACGCGTTTTACGCAAAATACCTATTTGAACATTCATGAAAACAAACAATATTCATGTGTTTTGGCGCTTCTATAATTTAAGAATTTTAACTGTTTAAATGTTATATATTATCTGGAAGTAATCAATTTATTAGGAGAAAAGTTTACAATACTGCTGGTACATTTATAATATCAAAATCCATGAACGGAACGGAGGCTTCATTCATACATTCCAGCAGGTTTGTTTACATACTCTTTGGTGCTGGACGGACGCCAGGTGTGTGATGTAGTTTTTTCGGGCCGTAACAACTAATCTAGTTTAAATAGTACCTATATCGATGCAGTGAATCATAATGTGTGTGTGTGTGTGTGTGTGGTAACGTCATTAATAGCTATATCTATACATAATCAACATTCGGTGTGCTTTGATCCTAAACTAAAACTTATCAAGTCAACCTAAACAAGCTATGTAGCGCATGTGTTTTATGACTGCGTCTATTGTTAATCAGTACTTCGCTTAATAACAATAGACGCAGTCATAAAACACGTGCGTTTACCTAATTAGTTGATTTTTAATCTATTAAAACGGGTTAACTTACTGCTTAGTTATCGGGTAGTTGTATGTATAAAAAAGGTCTATTTGGTAATTGAATAAATGCACGTGTTTTACGACGCATCTATTTTTAATAATGAT
>OU452250.1:25000-30000 GCA_911728495.1 Furcula furcula | reverse complement strand
CGCACACCTAAATGACGACGCCTATTTAGCAGGCTAGAGTCTCGTTCGTTACCGGAATTAACCAGACAAATCGCTCCACCAACTAAGAACGGCCATGCACCACCACCCACCGAATCAAGAAAGAGCTGTTAATCTGTCAATCCTTCCGGTGTCCGGGCCTGGTGAGATTTCCCGTGTTGAGTCAAATTAAGCCGCAGGCTCCACTCCTGGTGGTGCCCTTCCGTCAATTCCTTTAAGTTTCAGCTTTGCAACCATACTCCCCCCGGAGTCCAAAATCTTTGGTTTCCCGGAAGCTGCCCGCCGAGCCATTGTAGTAACATCGGCGGATCGCTAGATGACATATTTACGGTTAGAACTAGGGCGGTATCTAATCGCCTTCGAACCTCTAACTTTCGTTCTTGATTGATGAAAACACCTTTGGCAAATGCTTTCGCTGATGTTCGTCTTGCGACGATCCAAGAATTTCACCTCTAACGTCGCAATACGAATGCCCCCAGTTATCCCTATTAATCATTACCTCGGAGTTCTGAAAACCAACAAAATAGAACCGAGATCATATTCTATTATTCCATGCACGAAATATTCAAGCAGCATTTTGAGCCCGCTTTGAGCACTCTAATTTGTTCAAAGTAAAATTGTCGGCCCACCTCGACACTCACTGAAGAGCACCGCGATAGGATTTTGATATTGAACCGGCGTATTACCGCCGGCTCACCGACGATATGCTCCGCAAACGTGTCAGTATCACCGCGGATGCGGTGCACCGACAGCGCGGCGCACAAATGCAACTACGAGCTTTTTAACCGCAACAATTTTAGTATACGCTATTGGAGCTGGAATTACCGCGGCTGCTGGCACCAGACTTGCCCTCCAATTGTTCCTCGTTAAAATATTTAAAGTGTACTCATTCCGATTACGAGGCCTCGTAAGAGTCCCGTATCGTTATTTTTCGTCACTACCTCCCCGTGCCGGGAGTGGGTAATTTGCGCGCCTGCTGCCTTCCTTGGATGTGGTAGCCGTTTCTCAGGCTCCCTCTCCGGAATCGAACCCTGATTCCCCGTTACCCGTGACAACCATGGTAGTCGCAGAAACTACCATCGAAAGTTGATAAGGCAGACATTTGAAAGATGCGTCGCCGGTACTGGACCATGCGATCGGCAAAAGTTATCCAGATTCATCAAAATTAACGACTTTGGACGCGAGGCCCTCCGTCGATTGGTTTTGATCTAATAAAAGCACTCATCCCATCACTGGTCAGAGTTCTGATTGCATGTATTAGCTCTAGAATTACCACAGTTATCCAAGTAACTGAGTAAGATCTAAGGAACCAAAACTGATATATTGAGCCATTCGCGGTATCGCCTTAACACGGCTTGCACTGAGACATGCATGGCTTAATCTTTGAGACAAGCATATAACTACTGGCAGGATCAACCAGGGAGCCACGCTATGTTGCGATGCGGCGCATGACGTTGACGACGACGACGTTGACGATGACGACGACGACGACGACGACGCCTGCTGCTGCTGCTGCGACCCGCGTCCTCGGTGCAAATTTATATAATTTCGTCCGGAACGCGGGCGTGCTCGTTGTTGTTGTGTTTGTTTTGTTTATTTTTTTTAATAATATTTTCCAATTATTAAAAAAAATAAAAAGGATGTGTTGTGTTGTTGGTGGTGTGTGTGTGTGGTGTGGTGATTGATGCCATCCATCACCACCACCACCACCAACAACCAAACCACCCCTCGAAGTGTGCGAACGTTCATATATATACCGAGAAACGTGATCTCACATTGAAAACTCCACTGACAAACTACGACCGGTTAGGTAGGGTGGGTGAAGGCTGAGGGCAGCGGGTCGGGGGTTTAATCCAACCACCTCTGCCCTGAACCTCCACCTCTTACTTACCTTAAAACCTCTTGCGCGTTTATACCGCCCGGAGATGTGGAGAGCGACCCCGACGCTAAAAACGGCACGTCTCATAGAGACGTGAGAGCAAAGTGAACGCGAGCCAAGACAGTGTGACGCTTCCGCGCGTCTACACATATGAGTCTTGGTCGACGTATACACATTCATATTAACCAAAGCCGATATCATAATCTGTTTATATGACAGGACACGCCGCTTGCTCTAAAAAGTTAATAGAGCAGGACGATCCTTCGGCTCGCGCTGTTTGCTACATACTACTACTGAATATTGCTATTCATTTATACATTGTTAGAGAGTTAACCCTGTCGGCGTCCGCGAGCGAGCGGCGCTCAGTCAGACGATGAGTCACTGCTCTGCTCAGCGGGCGCACTCGGCACACTCGCATTTGACTCGTTTCTCGTTACGATTGGCTCTTGAGATATAATAGCCGCGCCACATTGGTTGGTTGGTGATTGGATGGTTTAAAATGGAGCAAAAAAAAAAAAAAAAAAACAAAAAAAAAAAAAAAAAAAAAACCTACTCGATACAATTGGCCGCGAACCAACCTAACCTAACCTAACCGGATATAGTGACTACCTATATCGCTTTAAATGTAAAGATGACCCAAAATGTATATGCGACCCAGAAAGAAATATATCAGTACTTCATTTAATTGTTGACTGCCCAACACTGGAATCTAAACGAACAGAACTAGAAATTAGACTTAATGTTAAAAAAAAAAATTGTGTAAAGTAAATATCCCAACAATAGTAATAAGTGATAAAAGAGATGAATTCTTCAAATTTTTTGAATTATTAACAATACAGACTAGAAACAAAACATTATAAATAAAACAAATGAATAGTAAGAAAATAAAAGAATAAGCTAAACAAAATCTCTGACACACACGTTGGAGGTGCAAGAAACATAGATACAAAAAAAAAAAAACAAAAACCTAACCTAACCTAACCTAACCTTTAACCTAACCTAACCTAACATAACCTAACCTAACCTAACCTAACCTTTAACCTAACCTAACCTAAGATTGAGAATAGAAAACAAAATTAAAATAAACTATAATCTAACTAATTCTATATTATTATTATGATGATCTAAAGGCCTAAATTGTAAGTATAATTTGCAATTGCAACGTTAATTCGTTAATTGGGCTACTTGGGCTTATATTTATGGGTAAGTATCGTAATCGAAAATTATTAGATCTATCGTTTATATTGTGTTTATATATATATATATTGATACCATCATGGTTCAGAGCATTCTCGATTCAGAGCAATCCGACATGGATAGGTTAGGTTAGAAGGCTAAGGCGGGAGCGAAGCGCAGCGGAGCTCCCGCCTTAGCCTTCGTGGTTATTTTTTTATGACCACCCAGAATAATAGCAGCCCTACCTAGGAGCTGCCTGATGCGTCTCATTTCATATGAAGTTATTTGATATATTTTCATTTCAATAACGTTCAACATCAAGTGATAATATAATAAACGTGTGATATAAACAACTGTTGATTCCTTTACATATATGTACAATTTATACACTATATTGGTAACTAATTTCGTATAGCTGTATTTGATGTTATGAAACTTATATAATAATAATAGATAGATAATTTTTGCCTTTTAGCGCATGTCAATAAATGGATTAGTTTAGAAGTCATCGTAATAAAGTAAATTATTTATGACTATAATGAATGACGCCACCTTTTTGTTCTATGCTACCCTGGTACTTTTGGTATCAAAAAAATATTGAAGCTAAGTAAGTAGTCACACAGTTTGTTTGTTGATAACACTAGAGGTAGGTAGGGGTCGTATTACAGAACTTGACTCAAGAAGCTCTTAAACTGCATTCAACTGATCACTGCTTAAGCGGAGAATCAATATTATTGAGCACCCAACGTATTACAAAACAATCCTCAAACTCAAATCAACTGAGTCGAGTCGTCTTGAGTGGAGAGATTTTGATCTGTGCTCACTTGAGCTGCAATCAGTCTGTTTTCTATTACATATAATTTCTGATAAAACGCGTTTTACGCAAAATACCTATTTGAACATTCATGAAAACAAACAATATTCATGTGTTTTGGCGCTTCTATAATTTAAGAATTTTAACTGTTTAAATGTTATATATTATCTGGAAGTAATCAATTTATTAGGAGAAAAGTTTACAATACTGCTGGTACATTTATAATATCAAAATCCATGAACGGAACGGAGGCTTCATTCATACATTCCAGCAGGTTTGTTTACATACTCTTTGGTGCTGGACGGACGCCAGGTGTGTGATGTAGTTTTTTCGGGCCGTAACAACTAATCTAGTTTAAATAGTACCTATATCGATGCAGTGAATCATAATGTGTGTGTGTGTGTGTGTGTGGTAACGTCATTAATAGCTATATCTATACATAATCAACATTCGGTGTGCTTTGATCCTAAACTAAAACTTATCAAGTCAACCTAAACAAGCTATGTAGCGCATGTGTTTTATGACTGCGTCTATTGTTAATCAGTACTTCGCTTAATAACAATAGACGCAGTCATAAAACACGTGCGTTTACCTAATTAGTTGATTTTTAATCTATTAAAACGGGTTAACTTACTGCTTAGTTATCGGGTAGTTGTATGTATAAAAAAGGTCTATTTGGTAATTGAATAAATGCACGTGTTTTACGACGCATCTATTTTTAATAATGATAACTTGCATTTCGTAGTGATGAAAATTAGCTGCATTTTCAAAACTGAAAGCATCAAAGATGGCGACCGTGAAACTTGCGTTATTGTGCATGTGGACAGAGTATATATTTTACTAGAAGTGTAGTTTTCTTCAGCAAAAGACATTTTATTTACGTTTGAACGTAAATTAATTGAAGACATTAATAATATTATATATAAAAAGAAAATCAATCATATTTTGTGTTTCAAACAAAATAAATCGATTTAAGCAGTACCTAGTTATTTAAGTTTACTTTCAAGACTTACACAGATAACCTAACCTAACCTCTTAAATGTTTTGCTTCCTTTTTACTAACTCGCCGTTTGTATTATTTACCTCCACGCTCAAAACTTTCTATAGGTACCT
>OU452250.1:5000-17500 GCA_911728495.1 Furcula furcula | reverse complement strand
AACCTCTAACTTTCGTTCTTGATTGATGAAAACACCTTTGGCAAATGCTTTCGCTGATGTTCGTCTTGCGACGATCCAAGAATTTCACCTCTAACGTCGCAATACGAATGCCCCCAGTTATCCCTATTAATCATTACCTCGGAGTTCTGAAAACCAACAAAATAGAACCGAGATCATATTCTATTATTCCATGCACGAAATATTCAAGCAGCATTTTGAGCCCGCTTTGAGCACTCTAATTTGTTCAAAGTAAAATTGTCGGCCCACCTCGACACTCACTGAAGAGCACCGCGATAGGATTTTGATATTGAACCGGCGTATTACCGCCGGCTCACCGACGATATGCTCCGCAAACGTGTCAGTATCACCGCGGATGCGGTGCACCGACAGCGCGGCGCACAAATGCAACTACGAGCTTTTTAACCGCAACAATTTTAGTATACGCTATTGGAGCTGGAATTACCGCGGCTGCTGGCACCAGACTTGCCCTCCAATTGTTCCTCGTTAAAATATTTAAAGTGTACTCATTCCGATTACGAGGCCTCGTAAGAGTCCCGTATCGTTATTTTTCGTCACTACCTCCCCGTGCCGGGAGTGGGTAATTTGCGCGCCTGCTGCCTTCCTTGGATGTGGTAGCCGTTTCTCAGGCTCCCTCTCCGGAATCGAACCCTGATTCCCCGTTACCCGTGACAACCATGGTAGTCGCAGAAACTACCATCGAAAGTTGATAAGGCAGACATTTGAAAGATGCGTCGCCGGTACTGGACCATGCGATCGGCAAAAGTTATCCAGATTCATCAAAATTAACGACTTTGGACGCGAGGCCCTCCGTCGATTGGTTTTGATCTAATAAAAGCACTCATCCCATCACTGGTCAGAGTTCTGATTGCATGTATTAGCTCTAGAATTACCACAGTTATCCAAGTAACTGAGTAAGATCTAAGGAACCAAAACTGATATATTGAGCCATTCGCGGTATCGCCTTAACACGGCTTGCACTGAGACATGCATGGCTTAATCTTTGAGACAAGCATATAACTACTGGCAGGATCAACCAGGGAGCCACGCTATGTTGCGATGCGGCGCATGACGTTGACGACGACGACGTTGACGATGACGACGACGACGACGACGACGCCTGCTGCTGCTGCTGCGACCCGCGTCCTCGGTGCAAATTTATATAATTTCGTCCGGAACGCGGGCGTGCTCGTTGTTGTTGTGTTTGTTTTGTTTATTTTTTTTTTAATAATATTTTCCAATTATTAAAAAAAATAAAAAGGATGTGTTGTGTTGTTGGTGGTGTGTGTGGTATGGTGATTGATGCCATCCATCACCACCACCACCACCAACAACCAAACCACCCCTCGAAGTGTGCGAACGTTCATATATATACCGAGAAACGTGATCTCACATTGAAAACTCCACTGACAAACTACGACCGGTTAGGTAGGGTGGGTGAAGGCTGAGGGCAGCGGGTCGGGGGTTTAATCCAACCACCTCTGCCCTGAACCTCCACCTCTTACTTACCTTAAAACCTCTTGCGCGTTTATACCGCCCGGAGATGTGGAGAGCGACCCCGACGCTAAAAACGGCACGTCTCATAGAGACGTGAGAGCAAAGTGAACGCGAGCCAAGACAGTGTGACGCTTCCGCGCGTCTACACATATGAGTCTTGGTCGACGTATACACATTCATATTAACCAAAGCCGATATCATAATCTGTTTATATGACAGGACACGCCGCTTGCTCTAAAAAGTTAATAGAGCAGGACGATCCTTCGGCTCGCGCTGTTTGCTACATACTACTACTGAATATTGCTATTCATTTATACATTGTTAGAGAGTTAACCCTGTCGGCGTCCGCGAGCGAGCGGCGCTCAGTCAGACGATGAGTCACTGCTCTGCTCAGCGGGCGCACTCGGCACACTCGCATTTGACTCGTTTCTCGTTACGATTGGCTCTTGAGATATAATAGCCGCGCCACATTGGTTGGTTGGTGATTGGATGGTTTAAAATGGAGCAAAAAAAAAAAAAAAAAAACAAAAAAAAAAAAAAAAAAAAACCTACTCGATACAATTGGCCGCGAACCAACCTAACCTAACCTAACCGGATATAGTGACTACCTATATCGCTTTAAATGTAAAGATGACCCAAAATGTATATGCGACCCAGAAAGAAATATATCAGTACTTCATTTAATTGTTGACTGCCCAACACTGGAATCTAAACGAACAGAACTAGAAATTAGAGTTAATGTTAAAAAAAAAAAATGTGTAAAGAAAATATCCCAACAATAGTAATAAGTGATAAAAGAGATGAATTCTTCAAATTTTTTGAATTATTAACAATACAGACTAGAAACAAAACATTATAAATAAAACAAATGAATAGTAAGAAAATAAAAGAATAAGCTAAACAAAATCTCTGACACACACGTTGGAGGTGCAAGAAACATAGATACAAAAAAAAAAAACAAAAACCTAACCTAACCTAACCTAACCTTTAACCTAACCTAACCTAACATAACCTAACCTAACCTAACCTAACCTTTAACCTAACCTAACCTAAGATTGAGAATAGAAAACAAAATTAAAATAAACTATAATCTAACTAATTCTATATTATTATTATGATGATCTAAAGGCCTAAATTGTAAGTATAATTTGCAATTGCAACGTTAATTCGTTAATTGGGCTACTTGGGCTTATATTTATGGGTAAGTATCGTAATCGAAAATTATTAGATCTATCGTTTATATTGTGTTTATATATATATATATTGATACCATCATGGTTCAGAGCATTCTCGATTCAGAGCAATCCGACATGGATAGGTTAGGTTAGAAGGCTAAGGCGGGAGCGAAGCGCAGCGGAGCTCCCGCCTTAGCCTTCGTGGTTATTTTTTTATGACCACCCAGAATAATAGCAGCCCTACCTAGGAGCTGCCTGATGCGTCTCATTTCATATGAAGTTATTTGATATATTTTCATTTCAATAACGTTCAACATCAAGTGATAATATAATAAACGTGTGATATAAACAACTGTTGATTCCTTTACATATATGTACAATTTATACACTATATTGGTAACTAATTTCGTATAGCTGTATTTGATGTTATGAAACTTATATAATAATAATAGATAGATAATTTTTGCCTTTTAGCGCATGTCAATAAATGGATTAGTTTAGAAGTCATCGTAATAAAGTAAATTATTTATGACTATAATGAATGACGCCACCTTTTTGTTCTATGCTACCCTGGTACTTTTGGTATCAAAAAAATATTGAAGCTAAGTAAGTAGTCACACAGTTTGTTTGTTGATAACACTAGAGGTAGGTAGGGGTCGTATTACAGAACTTGACTCAAGAAGCTCTTAAACTGCATTCAACTGATCACTGCTTAAGCGGAGAATCAATATTATTGAGCACCCAACGTATTACAAAACAATCCTCAAACTCAAATCAACTGAGTCGAGTCGTCTTGAGTGGAGAGATTTTGATCTGTGCTCACTTGAGCTGCAATCAGTCTGTTTTCTATTACATATAATTTCTGATAAAACGCGTTTTACGCAAAATACCTATTTGAACATTCATGAAAACAAACAATATTCATGTGTTTTGGCGCTTCTATAATTTAAGAATTTTAACTGTTTAAATGTTATATATTATCTGGAAGTAATCAATTTATTAGGAGAAAAGTTTACAATACTGCTGGTACATTTATAATATCAAAATCCATGAACGGAACGGAGGCTTCATTCATACATTCCAGCAGGTTTGTTTACATACTCTTTGGTGCTGGACGGACGCCAGGTGTGTGATGTAGTTTTTTCGGGCCGTAACAACTAATCTAGTTTAAATAGTACCTATATCGATGCAGTGAATCATAATGTGTGTGTGTGTGTGTGTGTGGTAACGTCATTAATAGCTATATCTATACATAATCAACATTCGGTGTGCTTTGATCCTAAACTAAAACTTATCAAGTCAACCTAAACAAGCTATGTAGCGCATGTGTTTTATGACTGCGTCTATTGTTAATCAGTACTTCGCTTAATAACAATAGACGCAGTCATAAAACACGTGCGTTTACCTAATTAGTTGATTTTTAATCTATTAAAACGGGTTAACTTACTGCTTAGTTATCGGGTAGTTGTATGTATAAAAAAGGTCTATTTGGTAATTGAATAAATGCACGTGTTTTACGACGCATCTATTTTTAATAATGATAACTTGCATTTCGTAGTGATGAAAATTAGCTGCATTTTCAAAACTGAAAGCATCAAAGATGGCGACCGTGAAACTTGCGTTATTGTGCATGTGGACAGAGTATATATTTTACTAGAAGTGTAGTTTTCTTCAGCAAAAGACATTTTATTTACGTTTGAACGTAAATTAATTGAAGACATTAATAATATTATATATAAAAAGAAAATCAATCATATTTTGTGTTTCAAACAAAATAAATCGATTTAAGCAGTACCTAGTTATTTAAGTTTACTTTCAAGACTTACACAGATAACCTAACCTAACCTCTTAAATGTTTTGCTTCCTTTTTACTAACTCGCCGTTTGTATTATTTACCTCCACGCTCAAAACTTTCTATAGGTACCTAGTCCATTCCACTTGAGTTTACGACGACAGTAACGCTCACAAGCAAGTGGAACGGGAAGAACTACGATCGTGAGCGTGATCGATCGTTGTGAACGCTAAGTGGAACGCATCCTTAGTCTGTTTTTCATTCACTCAATATTGTTTAATAGTCTGTGGTGGATTTCATACACATTGCCCCTTCACTAGAGCTTTTGTAAAACAAAAAAAAAACGATAGACATTGTATTTTTTCAATAATTAAATATTTTTCCATTTAAATGTTACAATTTCAATCCAAAACAAGTTTTAAATAAAATATACAGACAGTATTTTCGAAGATTCTGACATCAGTTTTGAGTGTATTGATGGTGATATAGTATATTGTGTAAGTTAAGTGATTGTTTGTTTAGAAAAATTTCGCTCTTGATTGGTATAATGTAGTATCGATCCTACCAATCGATCGACGAACTACGAGGAATAAACCAGAGACTTTTACACGGCTAATAATACACTACACTACACCTAACTAGATGGCGCTGCTTGTAATTGAGTGGCTTGTGTTGATAATTTATTTACATCAAAAAGTCAGCTAGTGTAGGTATATATGTACATACATATTGATATTGTACCACCATTATGGTTAACATCCCGATTCAGAGCAATCCGACATGGATAGGTTAGGTTAGAAGGCTAAGGCGGGAGCGAAGCGCAGCGGAGCTCCCGCCTTAGCCTTCGTGGTTATTTTTTTTATGACCACCCAAAAACAGGAGCCCCAACAACAACAACAACAACAACAAACTAATGGCTGTGATAGAAAAAAAGAGCAATAATAAATATTACCATATTATTATTTTGTTTTATGTTAGGTAAGTAAGTATGTATGTTAGATTAAATAAGTAGTTTTATGTCTTTTGAGTAGTAGGTAGTAAGTATATCAAACGATTTTATTATATTCACTAAATGAATGTTATGCTTAATTAAGTATTGATGAGATTTTGTAATCCATTTTCGAATCCAAAATGGCGGATTTTTTTTTATTCAAAAAAATGTTATCGGTGTCTTTTTCGAGGTTTCTCGGGGTGCTGATTACGAAAATGGCATCCATTTTCAAATCCAATATGGCGGTTTTTTTGTTTTTTCAAAAAAATGTTATTGGTGTCATTTTCGAGGTTTCTCGGGGTGCTGATTCCGAAAATGGCATCCATTTTCAAATCCAAAATGGCGGATTTTTTTTTTTCAAAAAAATGTTATTGGTGTCATTTTCGAGGTTTCTCGGGGTGCTGATTACGAAAATGGCATCCATTTTCAAATCCAAAATGGCGGTTTTTTTTTTTCAAAAAAATGTTATTGGTGTCATTTTCGAGGTTTCTCGGGGTGCTGATTACGAAAATGGCATCCATTTTCAAATCCAAAATGGCGGTTTTTTTTTTTTCAAAAAAATGTTATTGGTGTCATTTTCGAGGTTTCTCGGGGTGCTGATTCCGAAAATGGCATCCATTTTCAAATCCAAAATGGCGGATTATTTGTTTTTTCAAAAATTAAATGTTATTTCATTTGCAAAATGACGGACTTTTTTCTGCGGCTGGCCGGTTCGTGCGTTCATAATTTACAAAAAAAAGGCACGATCGCCACACAAGAAAAGAAGTTTTAAAAAAAAAAAAAAATTTTATTTGCAAAATGGCGGACTGCAAAATGACTGCGGCTGGCCGGTTCGTGCGTTCATAATTCACAAAAAAAATGGCACGATCGCCACACAGAAGTAAGTCATCGTCCTCGGACGAATCACCTGGCGTAGGGCTGAGTCTCAACAGATCGCAGCACGACGCTGCTCTACCGAGCACAACACCCCGCCAGGAACGGAAGTCGTCTACAGACTATTCCGAGCCCCGACATCGAACTGAGGTAAATTCGGATCTTCGGAGCCGTGACGCACGCTTTAAACGGACAGCATCGATCTCCGCGACCCAAATGGGCTTCGACGTCGCACCTCACGCGAGGTGAAGCGCGACTAGTAAAGTCACATTGTTTAGAGCCTCCCGACCCTCGGGGCTCCACAGTGAGCATATCCTTGCCGGATTCGGCTAGGCTGGCTTCGGCCTTAGAGGCGTTCAGGCATAATCCCGCGGATGGTAGCTTCGCACCACCGGCCGCTCGGCCGAGTGCATGAACCAAATGTCCGAAACTGCGGTTCCTCTCGTACTGAGCAGTATTACTATCGCAACGACGAGCCATCAGTAGGGTAAAACTAACCTGTCTCACGACGGTCTAAACCCAGCTCACATTCCCTTTTGATGGGTGAACAATCCAACGCTTGGCGAATTTTGCTTCGCAATGATAGGAAGAGCCGACATCGAAGGATCAAAAAGCAACGTCGCTATGAACGCTTGGCTGCCACAAGCCAGTTATCCCTGTGGTAACTTTTCTGGCACCTCTTGCTAAAAACTCTTTATACTAAAGGATCGATAGGCCGTGCTTTCGCAGTCCCTATGCGTACTGAACATCTGGATCAAGCCAGCTTTTGCCCTTTTGCTCCACGCGAGGTTTCTGTCCTCGCTGAGCTGGCCTTAGGACACCTGCGTTATTCTTTGACAGATGTACCGCCCCAGTCAAACTACCCGCCTGGCAGTGTCCTCGAACCGGATCACGCGGGAGTTGGACGGCGACGAGCGTTGCCGCCACGTCGCCACTCTGCACGCTTGGAACGAAACACCGTGCGCTCGCCGATTATAATCGACCGCGCACCGCTTCCGCCCAACCGAGTAAGTAATGAAACAATGAAAGTAGTGGTTTTTCAGCGACGATCGCGCGAACGATCTCCCACTTATGCTACACCTCTCATGTCTCCTTACAATGCCAGACTAGAGTCAAGCTCAACAGGGTCTTCTTTCCCCGCTGATTCTCCCAAGCCCGTTCCCTTGGCTGTGGTTTCGCTAGATAGTAGATAGGGACATGACCCTCCACCAACCCATGGCCCCACCGACCGTCCGGTCATATGGGCCGAATCACGGGAGATACGCGCGGTATTGCTCTGTGGCTCTGTCCACCGCGCGCAATTCTTGACTCCCTACAAATTATTTCTACGCCCGTGTCCCTTGTCGTCACTCTCCCCTTTCTGGGGCAGACAACACGCGTGACGGACTCCGTCGCCGGGTGTATCCACCATCTAATCCTCCTCTCTTCTCCTTCGGTCGAACCACTCATGCGCGAATCTCCGCAACCTCCTAAAGTTCTCCGGTGTGCTCACAAGATCAGCGTAGTACATCGGACCCTCCTCATCACGCACGATACCATTCATCATTTCTTCACGCAAATCCTCATACAGGGGACAGGACCACACCACATGGTGCAGGTCCTCCTCTTCCATACCGCATGCACACAGACTATCTTCTACTAACCGCATCTCATTCAACCGCTTCCTAAAACATCCATGCCCCGTGAGGATCTGGGACGTCTGATGGTCCGGCTCCACCCAGTGCGCTCTCAAACGTACCGCCACATCGGGAAAGTACCGATGCAGCTCCCTTCCTTTCTCCTCGCATTCCCAACGACTCTGCCACGCTTGGATCGCCTCGTCCCATAACTCGCGTTTCCGTCTGCTCAACTGCCCGGTCGCGGACTGGCGCTCCTCATCCAGCTTGCCAGCCCGGATTACCTCCAGGTCTGCGGGTAGTAAAGCTGCCAATACTGCAAGCGCAGCCGTGCTGGTCGACCGATACGCTTTGGTCAACAGTATTAGGCTAGACCTCTGGGATCTCAGTAACGCACTACGGACCACATGGAGTGTCGCTCGCCTATACCAGCAGGCCGCAGCATACGTTATCGTAGCGACGTAAGTGCCCCTGTAGAGGATGCGCAGACCGCGAGCTTGAATTTCTTCACGTTGACATTCAGAGCACTGGGCAGAAATCACATTGCGTCAACACCCGCGAGGGCCATCGCAATGCTTTGTTTTAATTAGACAGTCGGATTCCCCTTGTCCGTGCCAGTTCTGAGCTGACCGTTGAACGGCGGTCGTACAGAACCGCGCCGATCGCGCACGAGACGAAACCGACGCGGCCTTACGGCTAGGAAGATCCGCGGAAGGCCGGAACGCGGGTCCGGATTCCGCCCCGTCACCCCCGAAGGAGCGCCGGAGCATCGACCAGGCCCGGCACCGGCCGCATCCGCTTCCCGTCCAAACCCGACACGCCCCGGTCCTCAGAGCCAATCCTTATTCCGAAGTTACGGATCCAATTTGCCGACTTCCCTTACCTACATTATTCTATCGACTAGAGGCTCTTCACCTTGGAGACCTGCTGCGGATATGGGTACGAACCGGCGCGACATCTCCACGTACATCCCTCACCTGAATTTTCAAGGTCCGCAGAGAGTATCCGGACACCGCCGCAAATGCGGTGCTCTTCGCGTTCCGAACCATATCTCCCTTCTATAGGATTCCATGGAACTCGAACGCTCAGGCAGAAAAGAAAACTCTTCCCGGACCTCTCGGCGGCGTCTTCAGGCCATTTTGGGTTACCCCGTCGAACACTCGCTGTAAAAACGAGGGAACGATTATTGAAACGGTTCCGCTGCCGGGTTCCGGAATAGGAACCGGATTCCCTTTCGCTCAAAGGGCGTTATTTATCATATATAAGTAATATATAAAAAAACACGCCACATCGACATAAGATTTCTCCTTGAGCTTAGGATCGACTGACTCGCGAGCAACTACTGTTCACGCGAAACCCTTCTCCACGTCAGTCCTCCAGGGCCTCGCTGGAGTATTTGCTACTACCACCAAGATCTGCACCGACGGAGGCTCCAAGCGGGCTCACGCCCAGACCCTTCTGCGCACTCCGCCGCGCACGTCCTACTCGTTACGGCATAATGATATGATCAATGAATGATCACATCGCACGTGCCCGTAACGGTAGTGTATAGGCAAAACGCTTCAGCGCCATCCATTTTCAGGGCTGGTTGCTTCGGCAGGTGAGTCGTTGCACACTCCTTAGCGGATTCCGACTTCCATGGCCACCGTCCTGCTGTCATGAGCGACCAACGCCTTTCATGGTGTCCCATGAGCGTTTTTTAGGCGCCTTAACACAACGTTTGGTTCATCCCACAGCGCCAGTTCTGCTTACCAAAATTGGCCCACTTGGCACCGTCATCAGATCTCCGGCTTCATCGTTCGAGTAAGCCGGAGTACTCACCCATTTAAAGTTTGAGAATAGGTTGAGGTCGTTTCGGCCCCAATGCCTCTAATCATTCGCTTTACCGGATGAGACTGTTAACGCATCGACGCCAGCTATCCTGAGGGAAACTTCGGACGGAACCAGCTACTAGATGGTTCGATTAGTCTTTCGCCCCTATACCCAGTTCCGACGATCGATTTGCACGTCAGAATCGCTACGGTCCTCCATCAGGGTTTCCCCTGACTTCGACCTGACCAGGCATAGTTCACCATCTTTCGGGTCCCAGCATTCGTGCTCAGAGCGCGCCTGCATTCACGGATTGGAAACGAGACGCCTCGGGAGTGCGAGAGGTCGACCTGGATCGACGCTCCATCCTCCCTGAGCGCGCGACTAGCGCACGCCTTCACTTTCGTTGCGCCTTTCAGTTTATTCGAAAAAATCTCAATGACTCGCACGCATGCTAGACTCCTTGGTAAAGTATAATTTGCAATTGCAACGTTAATTCGTTAATTGGGCTACTTGGGCTTATATTTATGGGTAAGTATCGTAATCGAAAATTATTAGATCTATCGTTTATATTGTGTTTATATATATATATATTGATACCATCATGGTTCAGAGCATTCTCGATTCAGAGCAATCCGACATGGATAGGTTAGGTTAGAAGGCTAAGGCGGGAGCGAAGCGCAGCGGAGCTCCCGCCTTAGCCTTCGTGGTTATTTTTTTATGACCACCCAGAATAATAGCAGCCCTACCTAGGAGCTGCCTGATGCGTCTCATTTCATATGAAGTTATTTGATATATTTTCATTTCAATAACGTTCAACATCAAGTGATAATATAATAAACGTGTGATATAAACAACTGTTGATTCCTTTACATATATGTACAATTTATACACTATATTGGTAACTAATTTCGTATAGCTGTATTTGATGTTATGAAACTTATATAATAATAATAGATAGATAATTTTTGCCTTTTAGCGCATGTCAATAAATGGATTAGTTTAGAAGTCATCGTAATAAAGTAAATTATTTATGACTATAATGAATGACGCCACCTTTTTGTTCTATGCTACCCTGGTACTTTTGGTATCAAAAAAATATTGAAGCTAAGTAAGTAGTCACACAGTTTGTTTGTTGATAACACTAGAGGTAGGTAGGGGTCGTATTACAGAACTTGACTCAAGAAGCTCTTAAACTGCATTCAACTGATCACTGCTTAAGCGGAGAATCAATATTATTGAGCACCCAACGTATTACAAAACAATCCTCAAACTCAAATCAACTGAGTCGAGTCGTCTTGAGTGGAGAGATTTTGATCTGTGCTCACTTGAGCTGCAATCAGTCTGTTTTCTATTACATATAATTTCTGATAAAACGCGTTTTACGCAAAATACCTATTTGAACATTCATGAAAACAAACAATATTCATGTGTTTTGGCGCTTCTATAATTTAAGAATTTTAACTGTTTAAATGATATATATTATCTGGAAGTAATCAATTTATTAGGAGAAAAGTTTACAATACTGCTGGTACATTTATAATATCAAAATCCATGAACGGAACGGAGGCTTCATTCATACATTCCAGCAGGTTTGTTTACATACTCTTTGGTGCTGGACGGACGCCAGGTGTGTGATGTAGTTTTTTCGGGCCGTAACAACTAATCTAGTTTAAATAGTACCTATATCGATGCAGTGAATCATAATGTGTGTGTGTGTGTGTGTGTGGTAACGTCATTAATAGCTATATCTATACATAATCAACATTCGGTGTGCTTTGATCCTAAACTAAAACTTATCAAGTCAACCTAAACAAGCTATGTAGCGCATGTGTTTTATGACTGCGTCTATTGTTAATCAGTACTTCGCTTAATAACAATAGACGCAGTCATAAAACACGTGCGTTTACCTAATTAGTTGATTTTTAATCTATTAAAACGGGTTAACTTACTGCTTAGTTATCGGGTAGTTGTATGTATAAAAAAGGTCTATTTGGTAATTGAATAAATGCACGTGTTTTACGACGCATCTATTTTTAATAATGATAACTTGCATTTCGTAGTGATGAAAATTAGCTGCATTTTCAAAACTGAAAGCATCAAAGATGGCGACCGTGAAACTTGCGTTATTGTGCATGTGGACAGAGTATATATTTTACTAGAAGTGTAGTTTTCTTCAGCAAAAGACATTTTATTTACGTTTGAACGTAAATTAATTGAAGACATTAATAATATTATATATAAAAAGAAAATCAATCATATTTTGTGTTTCAAACAAAATAAATCGATTTAAGCAGTACCTAGTTATTTAAGTTTACTTTCAAGACTTACACAGATAACCTAACCTAACCTCTTAAATGTTTTGCTTCCTTTTTACTAACTCGCCGTTTGTATTATTTACCTCCACGCTCAAAACTTTCTATAGGTACCTAGTCCATTCCACTTGAGTTTACGACGACAGTAACGCTCACAAGCAAGTGGAACGGGAAGAACTACGATCGTGAGCGTGATCGATCGTTGTGAACGCTAAGTGGAACGCATCCTTAGTCTGTTTTTCATTCACTCAATATTGTTTAATAGTCTGTGGTGGATTTCATACACATTGCCCCTTCACTAGAGCTTTTGTAAAACAAAAAAAAAACGATAGACATTGTATTTTTTCAATAATTAAATATTTTTCCATTTAAATGTTACAATTTCAATCCAAAACAAGTTTTAAATAAAATATA
>OU452249.1:29157993-29215005 GCA_911728495.1 Furcula furcula | reverse complement strand
GAGGGGAGACCCCAGGGCTCTCCGGTGGGATCTGCACCAGGGGCCCCTCAGTGCCTTGCCTTTGAGCCCGCCGCCGGGGGGCGCATTGTAGCCCCCCGGGAACCTGTCACGGTGCTCACGGGGACGGGGGGTCGCAACCCCGCCGCCGTCCTCCTCGGAGTCGCCGCCGTACTCAATGGACGCTCAAGGGGCCCACACCCCGAGCGTCCAGCGACTCCGAAGGTTGCCCATTGTTTATAGCCCCGGGCTCAGGGCTGGGGAGCGAGACGTTGGGCGGCCGCTTGACGCGGCCTGCGCCTTCGTCGCCCGAGCGGGATCAGCGCGTTCGCGTTCCCGCTCAGCGGCCTCCTTCTGGGACATGACAGTCTCGCAGAAGGCGGCCATCGCTCCCCACGCCGCATCCCCGGACAGCATAGCCGACACTACGCTGCCCAGGGAGAGGTCCGATCCGATGACTGCGACCAGGTCTCGACGCTCCAACGACCACGCGGGGCAAGCCCTCCAGCGTGTGTTGGGCGGAGTCAGACTGGTCGCAGTGGAAGCATCTCGTCGTCGCTTCACGTCCGATCTTATGCAGATAATCACCGAAACAACCGTGACCGGTGATTATCTGCGTAAGCCTATAGGTGAGCCGTCCACTCCGTCGCTGAATCCAGGCTTCGAGAAGCGGCAGGAATGCCTCAACGACGCGTTTGCGCGCTATGTGCTCCGGCTGGAGCCGCTCGCGCCCACGTCGCGAGAGCGATGTGTCGTTCCTGCCGCTTTATGGGTTCGAGCGCCACCGGCTCGCCTCCGCCACTCTGGCGGGGCGATGCGGATCCGGTCATAGACCCTCGCATACATGCCCGCCAGGATGTCTAAGGGCGGAAAGCGTGCCAGTATGGTCGCCGCCTCAAAGGACACCGTTCGGTATCCTCGTGCAATCCGAAGTGCCATCCCTCCGCTGGACGCTGTAGATTTTGGTTCTACAGCGTCTTATGGCCAGCCCTCGGCGCCCAGATGGGCGCCCCGTAGAGGACTACGGACTGCACGACTCCGGCGTAGAGGCGGCGAACTTCCTCGCTCGGCCCCCCGAGGTTGGGGAGCAGCCTGTGCAAGGCCGCTGCAACCCTGTCGACTCGGGGGACCAGGCGCTCGAAATGCTCCTCGAAGCCCCAGCGACTGTCAAGGGTGAGACCAAGATATTTCATGTGCGGCCCCACCCTGACTTCCGACTCACCCACACGGACGCGCAAGTTGGGCGGTGGCTCCCGGCTCCTAGGTAGGCCGTGGAACCACAGCGCCTCGGTTTTCTGAGGCGCTATCTCCATGCCCAACTCGCGTATTTTCGCGACGACGATTTCCGCCCCAAGCTCGGCGAGCTCTTTGGTCCTCTCGAAGGTGTCCCCACCGGCCACGATCAACGTGTCGTCCGCATAGCAGACGACACTTACGCCGGCGGGGAGATCGACACGCAGAACCGCGTCGTAGGCGAGGTTCCATAGCAAGGGGCCTAACACTGACCCCTGCGGAACCCCTCGCTCCACTTCCCTCCGGATCCTCGTACCGTCTCGATCCACGTACAGGATGTACCTGTCGCGCAAGTAGTCCCTGATCAGGGCCTGCAGGTAGGGAGGCACTCCATGGCAGACCAGTGCCTCCCAGATCGCATCCCAGGGTAGGGAATTGAAGGCGTTGACAATGTCGAGTGACACCGCCAACGCCACGCCACCCCGGGAGACCGCCTGATCCGACAGGGCGCGGACGCGAGTTATCGCATCCACAGTCGAACGGCCCTGTCGGAAGCCGAACTGGCTGTCGGCCAGATCGGGACCGACGCGCGACAGAACCTAACCTAACCTAACCTAACCTAACCTAACCTAACCTAACCTAACCTAACCTAACCTAACCTAACCTAACCTAACCTAACCTAACCTAACCTAACCCACTTTGAAAATTTTCACATTTCTTTGACATATATATAGGTTGTTATATATCAAATTGCGCAGCTTTTTTGACGTTACACGTCCCATTATACAGGACGCACAGGGCCCCATACAAAAATTTCGATTTTTCATACATTTTTGTGTTTTTCCAAATTTTAATACTTTAAAAAATTTTTTGGTAGTCATAGTCGCTTACCTTTCCTGTGGATTACTCACCGGCCGGTCCGAGGCGTCGCCCCCTGCATCCCCTGCGAACGGCGCGCCGAAAACCGCGATACCCGAAGTTCCCTGGAACAAAAACTTAGTAAAATTAGTGAATTTTTCAGCTTTTTTGGACTTAAATTGAAAATTTTCCTTCAGTAGTTTCAGTTTTTTGACGTCGGCGAGTCCCTCTCGTCGTCCCGCAGCCGATCCGCGCTTTTTTTCCGCGAGATCGCACGAGGAAAATCGGAATAATCGCCATTTTAACGTTTTTCGTTATATACGAAATCCACCTAAGGGCGACCAACAAAACCTAACACTTTGAAAATTTTCACATTTCTTTGACATATATATAGGTTGTTATATATCAAATTGCGCAGCTTTTTTGACGTTACACGTCCCATTATACAGGACGCACAGGGCCCATACAAAAATTTCGATTTTTCATACATTTTTGTGTTTTTCCAAATTTTAATACTTTAAAAAATTTTTTGGTAGTCATAGTCGCTTACCTTTCCTGTGGATTACTCACCGGCCGGTCCGAGGCGTCGCCCCCTGCATCCCCTGCGAACGGCGCGCCGAAAACCGCGATACCCGAAGTTCCCTGGAACAAAAACTTAGTAAAATTAGTGAATTTTCAGCTTTTTTGGACTTAAATTGAAAATTTTCCTTCAGTAGTTTCAGTTTTTTGACGTCGGCGAGTCCCCTCTCGTCGTCCCCGCAGCCGATCCGCGCTTTTTTCCGCGAGATCGCACGAGGAAAATCGGAATAATCGCCATTTTAACGTTTTTCGTTATATACGAAATCCACCTAAGGGCGACCAACAAAACCTAACACTTTGAAAATTTTCACATTTCTTTGACATATATATAGGTTGTTATATATCAAATTGCGCAGCTTTTTTGACGTTACACGTCCCATTATACAGGGACGCACAGGGCCCATACAAAAATTTCGATTTTTCATACATTTTTGTGTTTTTCCAAATTTTAATACTTTAAAAAATTTTTTGGTAGTCATAGTCGCTTACCTTTCCTGTGGATTACTCACCGGCCGGTCCCGAGGCGTCGCCCCCTGCATCCCCTGCGAACGGCGCGCCGAAAACCGCGATACCCGAAGTTCCCTGGAACAAAAACTTAGTAAAATTAGTGAATTTTCAGCTTTTTTGGACTTAAATTGAAAATTTTCCTTCAGTAGTTTCAGTTTTTTGACGTCGGCGAGTCCCTCTCGTCGTCCCGCAGCCGATCCGCGCTTTTTTCCGCGAGATCGCACGAGGAAAATCGGAATAATCGCCATTTTAACGTTTTTCGTTATATACGAAATCCACCTAAGGGCGACCAACAAAACCTAACACATTGAAAATTTTCACATTTCTTTGACATATATATAGGTTGTTATATATCAAATTGCGCAGCTTTTTTGACGTTACACGTCCCATTATACAGGACGCACAGGGCCCATACAAAAATTTCGATTTTTCATACATTTTTGTGTTTTTCCAAATTTTAATACTTTAAAAAATTTTTTGGTAGTCATAGTCGCTTACCTTTCCTGTGGATTACTCACCGGCCGGTCCGAGCGTCCGCCCCCTGCATCCCCTGCGAACGGCGCGCCGAAAACCGCGATACCCGAAGTTCCCTGGAACAAAAACTTAGTAAAATTAGTGAATTTTCAGCTTTTTTGGACTTAAATTGAAAATTTTCCTTCAGTAGTTTCAGTTTTTTGACGTCGGCGAGTCCCTCTCGTCGTCCCGCAGCCGATCCGCGCTTTTTTCCGCGAGATCGCACGAGGAAAATCGGAATAATCGCCATTTTAACGTTTTTCGTTATATACGAAATCCACCTAAGGGCGACCAACAAAACCTAACACTTTGAAAATTTTCACATTTCTTTGACATATATATAGGTTGTTATATATCAAATTGCGCAGCTTTTTTGACGTTACACGTCCCATTATACAGGACGCACAGGGCCCATACAAAAATTTCGATTTTTCATACATTTTTGTGTTTTTCCAAATTTTAATACTTTAAAAAATTTTTTGGTAGTCATAGTCGCTTACCTTTCCTGTGGATTACTCACCGGCCGGTCCGAGGCGTCGCCCCCTGCATCCCCCTGCGAACGGCGCGCCGAAAACCGCGATACCCGAAGTTCCCTGGAACAAAAAACTTAGTAAAATTAGTGAATTTTCAGCTTTTTTTGGACTTAAATTGAAAATTTTCCTTCAGTAGTTTCAGTTTTTTGACGTCGGCGAGTCCCTCTCGTCGTCCCGCAGCCGATCCGCGCTTTTTTCCGCGAGATCGCACGAGGAAAATCGGAATAATCGCCATTTTAACGTTTTTCGTTATATACGAAATCCACCTAAGGGCGACCAACAAAACCTAACACTTTGAAAATTTTCACATTTCTTTGACATATATATAGGTTGTTATATATCAAATTGCGCAGCTTTTTTGACGTTACACGTCCCATTATACAGGACGCACAGGGCCCATACAAAAATTTCGATTTTTCATACATTTTTGTGTTTTTCCAAATTTTAATACTTTAAAAAATTTTTTGGTAGTCATAGTCGCTTACCTTTCCTGTGGATTACTCACCGGCCGGTCCGAGGCGTCGCCCCCTGCATCCCCTGCGAACGGCGCGCCGAAAACCGCGATACCCGAAGTTCCCTGGAACAAAAACTTAGTAAAATTAGTGAATTTTCAGCTTTTTTGGACTTAAATTGAAAATTTTCCTTCAGTAGTTTCAGTTTTTTGACGTCGGCGAGTCCCTCTCGTCGTCCCGCAGCCGATCCGCGCTTTTTTCCGCGAGATCGCACGAGGAAAATCGGAATAATCGCCATTTTAACGTTTTTCGTTATATACGAAATCCACCTAAGGGCGACCAACAAAACCTAACACTTTGAAAATTTTCACATTTCTTTGACATATATATAGGTTGTTATATATCAAATTGCGCAGCTTTTTTGACGTTACACGTCCCATTATACAGGACGCACAGGGCCCATACAAAAATTTCGATTTTTCATACATTTTTGTGTTTTTCCAAATTTTAATACTTTAAAAAATTTTTTGGTAGTCATAGTCGCTTACCTTTCCTGTGGATTACTCACCGGCCGGTCCGAGGCGTCGCCCCCTGCATCCCCTGCGAACGGCGCGCCGAAAACCGCGATACCCGAAGTTCCCTGGAACAAAAACTTAGTAAAATTAGTGAATTTTCAGCTTTTTTGGACTTAAATTGAAAATTTTCCTTCAGTAGTTTCAGTTTTTTGACGTCGGCGAGTCCCTCTCGTCGTCCCGCAGCCGATCCGCGCTTTTTTCCGCGAGATCGCACGAGGAAAATCGGAATAATCGCCATTTTAACGTTTTTCGTTATATACGAAATCCACCTAAGGGCGACCAACAAAACCTAACACTTTGAAAATTTTCACATTTCTTTGACATATATATAGGTTGTTATATATCAAATTGCGCAGCTTTTTTGACGTTACACGTCCCATTATACAGGACGCACAGGGCCCATACAAAAATTTCGATTTTTCATACATTTTTGTGTTTTTCCAAATTTTAATACTTTAAAAAATTTTTTGGTAGTCATAGTCGCTTACCTTTCCTGTGGATTACTCACCGGCCGGTCCGAGGCGTCGCCCCCTGCATCCCCTGCGAACGGCGCGCCGAAAACCGCGATACCCGAAGTTCCCTGGAACAAAAACTTAGTAAAATTAGTGAATTTTCAGCTTTTTTGGACTTAAATTGAAAATTTTCCTTCAGTAGTTTCAGTTTTTTGACGTCGGCGAGTCCCTCTCGTCGTCCCGCAGCCGATCCGCGCTTTTTTCCGCGAGATCGCACGAGGAAAATCGGAATAATCGCCATTTTAACGTTTTTCGTTATATACGAAATCCACCTAAGGGCGACCAACAAAACCTAACACTTTGAAAATTTTCACATTTCTTTGACATATATATAGGTTGTTATATATCAAATTGCGCAGCTTTTTTGACGTTACACGTCCCATTATACAGGACGCACAGGGCCCATACAAAAATTTCGATTTTTCATACATTTTTGTGTTTTTCCAAATTTTAATACTTTAAAAAATTTTTTGGTAGTCATAGTCGCTTACCTTTCCTGTGGATTACTCACCGGCCGGTCCGAGGCGTCGCCCCCTGCATCCCCTGCGAACGGCGCGCCGAAAACCGCGATACCCGAAGTTCCCTGGAACAAAAACTTAGTAAAATTAGTGAATTTTCAGCTTTTTTGGACTTAAATTGAAAATTTTCCTTCAGTAGTTTCAGTTTTTTGACGTCGGCGAGTCCCTCTCGTCGTCCCGCAGCCGATCCGCGCTTTTTTCCGCGAGATCGCACGAGGAAAATCGGAATAATCGCCATTTTAACGTTTTTCGTTATATACGAAATCCACCTAAGGGCGACCAACAAAACCTAACACTTTGAAAATTTTCACATTTCTTTGACATATATATAGGTTGTTATATATCAAATTGCGCAGCTTTTTTGACGTTACACGTCCCATTATACAGGACGCACAGGGCCCATACAAAAATTTCGATTTTTCATACATTTTTGTGTTTTTCCAAATTTTAATACTTTAAAAAATTTTTTGGTAGTCATAGTCGCTTACCTTTCCTGTGGATTACTCACCGGCCGGTCCGAGGCGTCGCCCCCTGCATCCCCTGCGAACGGCGCGCCGAAAACCGCGATACCCGAAGTTCCCTGGAACAAAAACTTAGTAAAATTAGTGAATTTTCAGCTTTTTTGGACTTAAATTGAAAATTTTCCTTCAGTAGTTTCAGTTTTTTGACGTCGGCGAGTCCCTCTCGTCGTCCCGCAGCCGATCCGCGCTTTTTTCCGCGAGATCGCACGAGGAAAATCGGAATAATCGCCATTTTAACGTTTTTCGTTATATACGAAATCCACCTAAGGGCGACCAACAAAACCTAACACTTTGAAAATTTTCACATTTCTTTGACATATATATAGGTTGTTATATATCAAATTGCGCAGCTTTTTTGACGTTACACGTCCCATTATACAGGACGCACAGGGCCCATACAAAAATTTCGATTTTTCATACATTTTTGTGTTTTTCCAAATTTTAATACTTTAAAAAATTTTTTGGTAGTCATAGTCGCTTACCTTTCCTGTGGATTACTCACCGGCCGGTCCGAGGCGTCGCCCCCTGCATCCCCTGCGAACGGCGCGCCGAAAACCGCGATACCCGAAGTTCCCTGGAACAAAAACTTAGTAAAATTAGTGAATTTTCAGCTTTTTTGGACTTAAATTGAAAATTTTCCTTCAGTAGTTTCAGTTTTTTGACGTCGGCGAGTCCCTCTCGTCGTCCCGCAGCCGATCCGCGCTTTTTTCCGCGAGATCGCACGAGGAAAATCGGAATAATCGCCATTTTAACGTTTTTCGTTATATACGAAATCCACCTAAGGGCGACCAACAAAACCTAACACTTTGAAAATTTTCACATTTCTTTGACATATATATAGGTTGTTATATATCAAATTGCGCAGCTTTTTTGACGTTACACGTCCCATTATACAGGACGCACAGGGCCCATACAAAAATTTCGATTTTTCATACATTTTTGTGTTTTTCCAAATTTTAATACTTTAAAAAATTTTTTGGTAGTCATAGTCGCTTACCTTTCCTGTGGATTACTCACCGGCCGGTCCGAGGCGTCGCCCCCTGCATCCCCTGCGAACGGCGCGCCGAAAACCGCGATACCCGAAGTTCCCTGGAACAAAAACTTAGTAAAATTAGTGAATTTTCAGCTTTTTTGGACTTAAATTGAAAATTTTCCTTCAGTAGTTTCAGTTTTTTGACGTCGGCGAGTCCCTCTCGTCGTCCCGCAGCCGATCCGCGCTTTTTTCCGCGAGATCGCACGAGGAAAATCGGAATAATCGCCATTTTAACGTTTTTCGTTATATACGAAATCCACCTAAGGGCGACCAACAAAACCTAACACTTTGAAAATTTTCACATTTCTTTGACATATATATAGGTTGTTATATATCAAATTGCGCAGCTTTTTTGACGTTACACGTCCCATTATACAGGACGCACAGGGCCCATACAAAAATTTCGATTTTTCATACATTTTTGTGTTTTTCCAAATTTTAATACTTTAAAAAATTTTTTGGTAGTCATAGTCGCTTACCTTTCCTGTGGATTACTCACCGGCCGGTCCGAGGCGTCGCCCCCTGCATCCCCTGCGAACGGCGCGCCGAAAACCGCGATACCCGAAGTTCCCTGGAACAAAAACTTAGTAAAATTAGTGAATTTTCAGCTTTTTTGGACTTAAATTGAAAATTTTCCTTCAGTAGTTTCAGTTTTTTGACGTCGGCGAGTCCCTCTCGTCGTCCCGCAGCCGATCCGCGCTTTTTTCCGCGAGATCGCACGAGGAAAATCGGAATAATCGCCATTTTAACGTTTTTCGTTATATACGAAATCCACCTAAGGGCGACCAACAAAACCTAACACTTTGAAAATTTTCACATTTCTTTGACATATATATAGGTTGTTATATATCAAATTGCGCAGCTTTTTTGACGTTACACGTCCCATTATACAGGACGCACAGGGCCCATACAAAAATTTCGATTTTTCATACATTTTTGTGTTTTTCCAAATTTTAATACTTTAAAAAATTTTTTGGTAGTCATAGTCGCTTACCTTTCCTGTGGATTACTCACCGGCCGGTCCGAGGCGTCGCCCCCTGCATCCCCTGCGAACGGCGCGCCGAAAACCGCGATACCCGAAGTTCCCTGGAACAAAAACTTAGTAAAATTAGTGAATTTTCAGCTTTTTTGGACTTAAATTGAAAATTTTCCTTCAGTAGTTTCAGTTTTTTGACGTCGGCGAGTCCCTCTCGTCGTCCCGCAGCCGATCCGCGCTTTTTTCCGCGAGATCGCACGAGGAAAATCGGAATAATCGCCATTTTAACGTTTTTCGTTATATACGAAATCCACCTAAGGGCGACCAACAAAACCTAACACTTTGAAAATTTTCACATTTCTTTGACATATATATAGGTTGTTATATATCAAATTGCGCAGCTTTTTTGACGTTACACGTCCCATTATACAGGACGCACAGGGCCCATACAAAAATTTCGATTTTTCATACATTTTTGTGTTTTTCCAAATTTTAATACTTTAAAAAATTTTTTGGTAGTCATAGTCGCTTACCTTTCCTGTGGATTACTCACCGGCCGGTCCGAGGCGTCGCCCCCTGCATCCCCTGCGAACGGCGCGCCGAAAACCGCGATACCCGAAGTTCCCTGGAACAAAAACTTAGTAAAATTAGTGAATTTTCAGCTTTTTTGGACTTAAATTGAAAATTTTCCTTCAGTAGTTTCAGTTTTTTGACGTCGGCGAGTCCCTCTCGTCGTCCCGCAGCCGATCCGCGCTTTTTTCCGCGAGATCGCACGAGGAAAATCGGAATAATCGCCATTTTAACGTTTTTCGTTATATACGAAATCCACCTAAGGGCGACCAACAAAACCTAACACTTTGAAAATTTTCACATTTCTTTGACATATATATAGGTTGTTATATATCAAATTGCGCAGCTTTTTTGACGTTACACGTCCCATTATACAGGACGCACAGGGCCCATACAAAAATTTCGATTTTTCATACATTTTTGTGTTTTTCCAAATTTTAATACTTTAAAAAATTTTTTGGTAGTCATAGTCGCTTACCTTTCCTGTGGATTACTCACCGGCCGGTCCGAGGCGTCGCCCCCTGCATCCCCTGCGAACGGCGCGCCGAAAACCGCGATACCCGAAGTTCCCTGGAACAAAAACTTAGTAAAATTAGTGAATTTTCAGCTTTTTTGGACTTAAATTGAAAATTTTCCTTCAGTAGTTTCAGTTTTTTGACGTCGGCGAGTCCCTCTCGTCGTCCCGCAGCCGATCCGCGCTTTTTTCCGCGAGATCGCACGAGGAAAATCGGAATAATCGCCATTTTAACGTTTTTCGTTATATACGAAATCCACCTAAGGGCGACCAACAAAACCTAACACTTTGAAAATTTTCACATTTCTTTGACATATATATAGGTTGTTATATATCAAATTGCGCAGCTTTTTTGACGTTACACGTCCCATTATACAGGACGCACAGGGCCCATACAAAAATTTCGATTTTTCATACATTTTTGTGTTTTTCCAAATTTTAATACTTTAAAAAATTTTTTGGTAGTCATAGTCGCTTACCTTTCCTGTGGATTACTCACCGGCCGGTCCGAGGCGTCGCCCCCTGCATCCCCTGCGAACGGCGCGCCGAAAACCGCGATACCCGAAGTTCCCTGGAACAAAAACTTAGTAAAATTAGTGAATTTTCAGCTTTTTTGGACTTAAATTGAAAATTTTCCTTCTGTAGTTTCAGTTTTTTGACGTCGGCGAGTCCCTCTCGTCGTCCCGCAGCCGATCCGCGCTTTTTTCCGCGAGATCGCACGAGGAAAATCGGAATAATCGCCATTTTAACGTTTTTCGTTATATACGAAATCCACCTAAGGGCGACCAACAAAACCTAACACTTTGAAAATTTTCACATTTCTTTGACATATATATAGGTTGTTATATATCAAATTGCGCAGCTTTTTTGACGTTACACGTCCCATTATACAGGACGCACAGGGCCCATACAAAAATTTCGATTTTTCATACATTTTTGTGTTTTTCCAAATTTTAATACTTTAAAAAATTTTTTGGTAGTCATAGTCGCTTACCTTTCCTGTGGATTACTCACCGGCCGGTCCGAGGCGTCGCCCCCTGCATCCCCTGCGAACGGCGCGCCGAAAACCGCGATACCCGAAGTTCCCTGGAACAAAAACTTAGTAAAATTAGTGAATTTTCAGCTTTTTTGGACTTAAATTGAAAATTTTCCTTCAGTAGTTTCAGTTTTTTGACGTCGGCGAGTCCCTCTCGTCGTCCCGCAGCCGATCCGCGCTTTTTTCCGCGAGATCGCACGAGGAAAATCGGAATAATCGCCATTTTAACGTTTTTCGTTATATACGAAATCCACCTAAGGGCGACCAACAAAACCTAACACTTTGAAAATTTTCACATTTCTTTGACATATATATAGGTTGTTATATATCAAATTGCGCAGCTTTTTTGACGTTACACGTCCCATTATACAGGACGCACAGGGCCCATACAAAAATTTCGATTTTTCATACATTTTTGTGTTTTTCCAAATTTTAATACTTTAAAAAATTTTTTGGTAGTCATAGTCGCTTACCTTTCCTGTGGATTACTCACCGGCCGGTCCGAGGCGTCGCCCCCTGCATCCCCTGCGAACGGCGCGCCGAAAACCGCGATACCCGAAGTTCCCTGGAACAAAAACTTAGTAAAATTAGTGAATTTTCAGCTTTTTTGGACTTAAATTGAAAATTTTCCTTCAGTAGTTTCAGTTTTTTGACGTCGGCGAGTCCCTCTCGTCGTCCCGCAGCCGATCCGCGCTTTTTTCCGCGAGATCGCACGAGGAAAATCGGAATAATCGCCATTTTAACGTTTTTCGTTATATACGAAATCCACCTAAGGGCGACCAACAAAACCTAACACTTTGAAAATTTTCACATTTCTTTGACATATATATAGGTTGTTATATATCAAATTGCGCAGCTTTTTTGACGTTACACGTCCCATTATACAGGACGCACAGGGCCCATACAAAAATTTCGATTTTTCATACATTTTTGTGTTTTTCCAAATTTTAATACTTTAAAAAATTTTTTGGTAGTCATAGTCGCTTACCTTTCCTGTGGATTACTCACCGGCCGGTCCGAGGCGTCGCCCCCTGCATCCCCTGCGAACGGCGCGCCGAAAACCGCGATACCCGAAGTTCCCTGGAACAAAAACTTAGTAAAATTAGTGAATTTTCAGCTTTTTTGGACTTAAATTGAAAATTTTCCTTCAGTAGTTTCAGTTTTTTGACGTCGGCGAGTCCCTCTCGTCGTCCCGCAGCCGATCCGCGCTTTTTTCCGCGAGATCGCACGAGGAAAATCGGAATAATCGCCATTTTAACGTTTTTCGTTATATACGAAATCCACCTAAGGGCGACCAACAAAACCTAACACTTTGAAAATTTTCACATTTCTTTGACATATATATAGGTTGTTATGTATCAAATTGCGCAGTTTTTTTGACGTTACACGTCCCATTATACAGGACGCACAGGGCCCATACAAAAATTTCGATTTTTCATACATTTTTGTGTTTTTCCAAATTTTAATACTTTAAAAAATTTTTTGGTAGTCATAGTCGCTTACCTTTCCTGTGGATTACTCACCGGCCGGTCCGAGGCGTCGCCCCCTGCATCCCCTGCGAACGGCGCGCCGAAAACCGCGATACCCGAAGTTCCCTGGAACAAAAACTTAGTAAAATTAGTGAATTTTCAGCTTTTTTGGACTTAAATTGAAAATTTTCCTTCAGTAGTTTCAGTTTTTTGACGTCGGCGAGTCCCTCTCGTCGTCCCGCAGCCGATCCGCGCTTTTTTCCGCGAGATCGCACGAGGAAAATCGGAATAATCGCCATTTTAACGTTTTTCGTTATATACGAAATCCACCTAAGGGCGACCAACAAAACCTAACACTTTGAAAATTTTCACATTTCTTTGACATATATATAGGTTGTTATATATCAAATTGCGCAGCTTTTTTGACGTTACACGTCCCATTATACAGGACGCACAGGGCCCATACAAAAATTTCGATTTTTCATACATTTTTGTGTTTTTCCAAATTTTAATACTTTAAAAAATTTTTTGGTAGTCATAGTCGCTTACCTTTCCTGTGGATTACTCACCGGCCGGTCCGAGGCGTCGCCCCCTGCATCCCCTGCGAACGGCGCGCCGAAAACCGCGATACCCGAAGTTCCCTGGAACAAAAACTTAGTAAAATTAGTGAATTTTCAGCTTTTTTGGACTTAAATTGAAAATTTTCCTTCAGTAGTTTCAGTTTTTTGACGTCGGCGAGTCCCTCTCGTCGTCCCGCAGCCGATCCGCGCTTTTTTCCGCGAGATCGCACGAGGAAAATCGGAATAATCGCCATTTTAACGTTTTTCGTTATATACGAAATCCACCTAAGGGCGACCAACAAAACCTAACACTTTGAAAATTTTCACATTTCTTTGACATATATATAGGTTGTTATATATCAAATTGCGCAGCTTTTTTGACGTTACACGTCCCATTATACAGGACGCACAGGGCCCATACAAAAATTTCGATTTTTCATACATTTTTGTGTTTTTCCAAATTTTAATACTTTAAAAAATTTTTTGGTAGTCATAGTCGCTTACCTTTCCTGTGGATTACTCACCGGCCGGTCCGAGGCGTCGCCCCCTGCATCCCCTGCGAACGGCGCGCCGAAAACCGCGATACCCGAAGTTCCCTGGAACAAAAACTTAGTAAAATTAGTGAATTTTCAGCTTTTTTGGACTTAAATTGAAAATTTTCCTTCAGTAGTTTCAGTTTTTTGACGTCGGCGAGTCCCTCTCGTCGTCCCGCAGCCGATCCGCGCTTTTTTCCGCGAGATCGCACGAGGAAAATCGGAATAATCGCCATTTTAACGTTTTTCGTTATATACGAAATCCACCTAAGGGCGACCAACAAAACCTAACACTTTGAAAATTTTCACATTTCTTTGACATATATATAGGTTGTTATATATCAAATTGCGCAGCTTTTTTGACGTTACACGTCCCATTATACAGGACGCACAGGGCCCATACAAAAATTTCGATTTTTCATACATTTTTGTGTTTTTCCAAATTTTAATACTTTAAAAAATTTTTTGGTAGTCATAGTCGCTTACCTTTCCTGTGGATTACTCACCGGCCGGTCCGAGGCGTCGCCCCCTGCATCCCCTGCGAACGGCGCGCCGAAAACCGCGATACCCGAAGTTCCCTGGAACAAAAACTTAGTAAAATTAGTGAATTTTCAGCTTTTTTGGACTTAAATTGAAAATTTTCCTTCTGTAGTTTCAGTTTTTTGACGTCGGCGAGTCCCTCTCGTCGTCCCGCAGCCGATCCGCGCTTTTTTCCGCGAGATCGCACGAGGAAAATCGGAATAATCGCCATTTTAACGTTTTTCGTTATATACGAAATCCACCTAAGGGCGACCAACAAAACCTAACACTTTGAAAATTTTCACATTTCTTTGACATATATATAGGTTGTTATATATCAAATTGCGCAGCTTTTTTGACGTTACACGTCCCATTATACAGGACGCACAGGGCCCATACAAAAATTTCGATTTTTCATACATTTTTGTGTTTTTCCAAATTTTAATACTTTAAAAAATTTTTTGGTAGTCATAGTCGCTTACCTTTCCTGTGGATTACTCACCGGCCGGTCCGAGGCGTCGCCCCCTGCATCCCCTGCGAACGGCGCGCCGAAAACCGCGATACCCGAAGTTCCCTGGAACAAAAACTTAGTAAAATTAGTGAATTTTCAGCTTTTTTGGACTTAAATTGAAAATTTTCCTTCAGTAGTTTCAGTTTTTTGACGTCGGCGAGTCCCTCTCGTCGTCCCGCAGCCGATCCGCGCTTTTTTCCGCGAGATCGCACGAGGAAAATCGGAATAATCGCCATTTTAACGTTTTTCGTTATATACGAAATCCACCTAAGGGCGACCAACAAAACCTAACACTTTGAAAATTTTCACATTTCTTTGACATATATATAGGTTGTTATATATCAAATTGCGCAGCTTTTTTGACGTTACACGTCCCATTATACAGGACGCACAGGGCCCATACAAAAATTTCGATTTTTCATACATTTTTGTGTTTTTCCAAATTTTAATACTTTAAAAAATTTTTTGGTAGTCATAGTCGCTTACCTTTCCTGTGGATTACTCACCGGCCGGTCCGAGGCGTCGCCCCCTGCATCCCCTGCGAACGGCGCGCCGAAAACCGCGATACCCGAAGTTCCCTGGAACAAAAACTTAGTAAAATTAGTGAATTTTCAGCTTTTTTGGACTTAAATTGAAAATTTTCCTTCAGTAGTTTCAGTTTTTTGACGTCGGCGAGTCCCTCTCGTCGTCCCGCAGCCGATCCGCGCTTTTTTCCGCGAGATCGCACGAGGAAAATCGGAATAATCGCCATTTTAACGTTTTTCGTTATATACGAAATCCACCTAAGGGCGACCAACAAAACCTAACACATTGAAAATTTTCACATTTCTTTGACATATATATAGGTTGTTATATATCAAATTGCGCAGCTTTTTTGACGTTACACGTCCCATTATACAGGACGCACAGGGCCCATACAAAAATTTCGATTTTTCATACATTTTTGTGTTTTTCCAAATTTTAATACTTTAAAAAATTTTTTGGTAGTCATAGTCGCTTACCTTTCCTGTGGATTACTCACCGGCCGGTCCGAGGCGTCGCCCCCTGCATCCCCTGCGAACGGCGCGCCGAAAACCGCGATACCCGAAGTTCCCTGGAACAAAAACTTAGTAAAATTAGTGAATTTTCAGCTTTTTTGGACTTAAATTGAAAATTTTCCTTCAGTAGTTTCAGTTTTTTGACGTCGGCGAGTCCCTCTCGTCGTCCCGCAGCCGATCCGCGCTTTTTTCCGCGAGATCGCACGAGGAAAATCGGAATAATCGCCATTTTAACGTTTTTCGTTATATACGAAATCCACCTAAGGGCGACCAACAAAACCTAACACTTTGAAAATTTTCACATTTCTTTGACATATATATAGGTTGTTATATATCAAATTGCGCAGCTTTTTTGACGTTACACGTCCCATTATACAGGACGCACAGGGCCCATACAAAAATTTCGATTTTTCATACATTTTTGTGTTTTTCCAAATTTTAATACTTTAAAAAATTTTTTGGTAGTCATAGTCGCTTACCTTTCCTGTGGATTACTCACCGGCCGGTCCGAGGCGTCGCCCCCTGCATCCCCTGCGAACGGCGCGCCGAAAACCGCGATACCCGAAGTTCCCTGGAACAAAAACTTAGTAAAATTAGTGAAATTTCAGCATTTTTGGACTTAAATTGAAAATTTTCCTTCAGTAGTTTCAGTTTTTTGACGTCGGCGAGTCCCTCTCGTCGTCCCGCAGCCGATCCGCGCTTTTTT
Organism: Furcula furcula; assembly: GCA_911728495.1. Lineage (NCBI taxonomy): Eukaryota > Metazoa > Arthropoda > Insecta > Lepidoptera > Notodontidae > Furcula > Furcula furcula. Next base: position 29,198,743 of record OU452249.1, on the reverse strand, counting down.
CCGCGAGATCGCACGAGGAAAATCGGAATAATCGCCATTTTAACGTTTTTCGTTATATACGAAATCCACCTAAGGGCGACCAACAAAACCTAACACTTTGAAAATTTTCACATTTCTTTGACATATATATAGGTTGTTATATATCAAATTGCGCAGCTTTTTTGACGTTACACGTCCCATTATACAGGACGCACAGGGCCCATACAAAAATTTCGATTTTTCATACATTTTTGTGTTTTTCCAAATTTTAATACTTTAAAAAATTTTTTGGTAGTCATAGTCGCTTACCTTTCCTGTGGATTACTCACCGGCCGGTCCGAGGCGTCGCCCCCTGCATCCCCTGCGAACGGCGCGCCGAAAACCGCGATACCCGAAGTTCCCTGGAACAAAAACTTAGTAAAATTAGTGAATTTTCAGCTTTTTTGGACTTAAATTGAAAATTTTCCTTCAGTAGTTTCAGTTTTTTGACGTCGGCGAGTCCCTCTCGTCGTCCCGCAGCCGATCCGCGCTTTTTTCCGCGAGATCGCACGAGGAAAATCGAAAAAAATCGCCCTCCCACCCACCCATATTCTTCTAGCGAGGTGGACAATAGCTTTGCTATATTGACGACATATTAATTTTGACTAAACTTTTTTACACAAAGCACAATGTTTGGCTTCCATACACCAGTAAAGCGGTCCACCACTGCAAATCCTCCGATTTCCCCCAAGAATCCAAGCCCCACTCATCCTGCAAAAGTGAGGAAGAGTATAGAGAGTATAGAAGAAAGGGAATCAGGAAATAATCCTATAGTCAAGGCTGCACCTGCGGCACCGTCGAAGCTTAGGCGGGGACCCACCGCGTCAGCGAGAAGGACCTCTACCGAGGCAGCGACGGCCCCGCAGGAACAGACTTGCTGGCTTTCTGGTAACGTCGAAACGCCGGCTGGCCCCTCGGCTGCCATGACAGCAAAGAAGCTGTATCAGGAGGCGAAGGGCCAGCTGGACCTTTCTGGAAATCTTAAGACGACCATTAAGGAAACAGTCCTGCGAAGTCTAAATGGCTTGTACGAGATCATTCTCCAGCAGCTCGCGGCACAAAGGGACCGCGACTTGCGGTTTGAAAAGGAGAGACTGCAGACAGAAAAGGAAATGAGGGGGCTTGAGGCGGAGCACGCCAAACGGTTAACCGAATTGGCGGGCTCCGCCCCGGGTGCCCAGGCCTCCACCTCTGTGGTCGAGGTCCTCACCGAAGTGAGGGAGCTGCGGAGGGTGGTCTCGTGCGATGTTATGGAAAAAATCGACAAAATTCATACCCAGTTTTCGACCTCTTCTTCAACCGAAGAAAAAGATCAGAAAATGGCAGAAGAAATTAAGGAACTACGCCTGGCCACGGAGGTGGCCGGCAAACAGATGGCGGCTTTCATGGGGAAAGCTCCCACGTATGCCGGCGTCCTCGCGAGGCCAGAAGTCCCGACCCAAACAAAAACTGCACAAACCCTACCGAGCGCTTTACACTCGGTTGTGGTATGCTCGGAATCAGAAACGGACACTGGTGAAGAAGTCTTGGCTAAAATTAGATTAGCGGTGGATGCAAGAAATACTGGTCTGCGAGTTGATAAATACCGAAAAGCTAAGGATAGGAAAGTGATCCTTGGCTGCCACAATAAAGACGAGATAACAAAGGTCGCTAACAAAATAAAATCTTCTCAGGTCAAATTAAAAGTTGAGGAAGCAGTGAATAAAGACCCTCTGGTAGTAGTTATGGACGTCCTAACCTACAACACTGACGAAGATATAGTTCACTATATTACAAATCAAAACAAACATTTGATAGGCGATCTAGCGGCCGAAGAAATTAGAGTTGCTGTAAAATACCGTAAAAGAACACGCAACCCGCTAGAGAGCCACGTGGTCCTGCAGGTCTCCCCATTGGTCTGGCGCCGACTAACCGAGGCGGGGAAGGTTCATATAGATCTACAACGCGTACATGTATATGATCAATCCCCACTGGTGCAATGCTCGCGATGCCTACGGTTTGGGCATGGCCGCAAGCTCTGCACAGAACAAGTCGACTTGTGCTCGCACTGCGGAGAACCACATTCGAGAGCAGAGTGTCCGTCCCGGCTGGCCGGTGACAGACCAAACTGTAAGAATTGTACTCTGGCAAAGATGGAGAACACAGATCACAATGCTTTCGACAGAGCTTGCCCAATACATAAACGCTGGGACCACCTGGCGCGATCGACTGTCGCATACTGTTGAGACAGTGGAAGTAGATACACAGTATAATAATAATAAGTTCAAACCAAATCCACAACGGCACATACAAATTCTTAAAAAACGGCTCTTTCTCTGCACGAAAACTGCGAATAATGTTTGGTGGCCAAACATAAGAAAGAAACGTAATCTTGTGACCCCCGTGGAAAAGACTAATGATAATTTCCAATTGACTTTTACTCAAAACCAAGTAACAATCCCGGAGCTTGCTACCCTACATAATGTAGATGAGAAAAAAGAAAAAAAAAAAAAAAAAAAAAAAAAAAAAAAAAAAAAAAAAAAAAAAAATTAATTACTAAGATACCTGCTAAGCAAGTAACAAGGCAATTAAAGAAAAAAAAAAAAAAAAAAAAAAAAAAAAAAAAAAAAAAAAAAAAAAAAATTCACTAGTAAATATAAATAAACAGTAAGAAAAGAGGACAAAACTATATATTGAATTATATTATTAAGTTTGTACTCGAAACATAGAATGTAATATTAAAGACAAGATTTTAATAATTCCAGAAATGAGTAATAAGCACATTATGTTAATAAAAAGTGAAAGTAAGCTCCAAGAAGTACATTATTCAAGACAAAACAAAATCCTGAAAAGAAATAAGTTTAATTTGCGACTTACAGTAACAATACTACAAAACACGACACTGAAATCAGTAGCACAGTTGATACCGTCAACGCGACAGTCAACACCTTCATATAAATAAATATAAATAAACAGTAAGAAAAGAGGACAAAACTATATATTGAATTATATTATTAAATTTGTACTCGAATCATAGAAAGTAATATTAAAGACATAAGATTTTAATAATTCCAGAAATGAGTAATAAGCACATAATGTTAATAAAAAGTGAAAGTAAGCTCCAAGAAGTACATTATTCAAGACAAAACAAAATCCTGAAAAGAAATAAGTTTAATTTGCGACTTACAGTAACAATACTATAAAACACGACACTGAAATCAGTAGCACAGTTGATACCGTCAACGCGACAGTCAACACCTTCACTGTAAACATACAATAACTGTAAAAAACGGCTCTAACGATCGGTTAGAGGAGAGAGATATTTAAAAAAAAAAAAAAAAAAAAAAAAAAAAAAAAAAAAAAAAAAACCTAACCTAACCTAACCTAACCTAACCTAACCTAACCTAACCTAACCTAACCTAACCTAACCTAACCTAACCTAACCTAACCTAACCATATATTGTATCTTATAGTGTTTTTAAAGTGTTTTTATGTGTTTTTGTGATATTGTAACAGAACTACAACTGTTCAGCCTGGGCTAGCTACATACTACTGGCGCCATCTGTCCGCGAGTACCGGACGATATTAGGCAGCGTTCACAGAACGCTTTGCAGACCGTGACCGCGAATGTACGACACACTCGTGGCCCCCATAAGCATAAACTTAAACTGTGTTAAATAGAAATAGCCTACTTACATACCTCGACTCCGTGCTCCCGTTGCTGCTGCTGTCTGGATCCTGAAATTACTGTAAAGTAACCACTCACCTGCTGCCACAATACCTGGCACTGCACCTCCGCCGCAGCCGCAGACTGGAGCCGGACCTGAAAAATAAGAATATTTAGATTAGTAAAAAATTGTAAAAATTATTATATTATTTATTTTTTGTTAAATTCTGTTGTAACTGTGTACTCGCCCTTATTTCGGCCGCCATTACGGTGATAACAATAGTAAGGTCCGCCCCGAGCCTCTGATTGGCTGCCCGGTTCAACGAGAACCCCGACGCGCTCACGTGCTCGCGCGCTATTGGACGAGCGCCTGAACAGCGCCACTGTGGGCAATAGACAAAACAATTAATATTGGAACCCGGGTTCGTATAGGAGTGGTGGTTCGTATAGTGGCGGGACCAACCTATATTTGAACCTGGGTTTTTATAGGAGTTAACGACGAGACCCAACACATAGTTGGAAGTCTCTTTTAAATAGATAATAAGACTAAATCGACTCACCTGACTCCGCAATTCCGCTGCTGCTGTTGGTGGTAGACTAGTAGATACTTACCTGACGCCGCAGCCTCCCGTGTTGCCCTCCGCCACAGCCGCAGACGGACCTGTAAAATAAGAATAATTACTTACATATTGTGTATATATTAAGAACTTGACGGCGTTATAAATTGCATATTTATATTTTGTGTATCTTTGTGTATCTTTGTGCGTACTTATATGACATAGCGCCACTTTGTGGCAGATAGACTAGGTATTGGTTCTCAACCGATACCGTCCTCACTGATTTCATTCCATAGCCATAAGTACAGACTACACAAATAAAATTGGGACGGCACTTTACTAAAGTGCGGACTTATAATTAGGTTTAATTGACAAAACTTTAGATTTTATACAAATTTACATTATTATTTTATTATATTATTTACATTATTTACATCACTTCTACACCTATCCTACATTTTTATTTACATTTTACTTTGATTCTTGCCACTTTCGCAACCCCTTTACAGTTGCGACAGTGACCCGAATCCCCCCCATCATGTATCATACACCTCCCAAAAAGAACATTTCACCGGCCAAGGACGCCCCCGCCATAGCCCCGGGCACGGTAACGCTGACGTCCCGTGCTCCGGCGAGGAAACCACCTACGCAGGACGCTGGACCGTCCACTATCTGCGACACCCCCACTACTTCTACCTCACAGGTGAGGAGAAGTATTGGGGAGAGGGAGGCGGCCAAGGCTGGCCCCCCATCGCCGACGACGAAGCCGCCTAGAGCGTATGCTAGTAAGACGGAGGAGGCCCGCGCCTACCTAACACGAGCGAAAACGGCGATGGGAAATTCGAGAAATCTGAGGACAGATATAAAAGCTGAAGTCCTAACTGCGATAGACAAACTTTACCAACTGGTAAAAGAAATGGATACAGCCGGAAAAAAGGGAGGAGATACAATAACAAAGGACATGAGGAAGGAAGAAATGCAAGAAACACAGGACAGAAAGGAAGAGCTTGGGAAAACCTTAGAGGCACATACCAAGGTCATGGAGGATAATATGAGGGAGATGAAGGAGTTGAGGAGGGACATTGAAAGGCATGAAGAAGTCATGCAGAAGGCGGCACAGTCCCAGCTCGGCATCGGAGGACACAACGAGGAGCTCTTAAAAGAACTCCAGGAGCTGCGGATCTCCACCCAGGAGGTGGGGAGTCAAGTCGCCGCATTGAAGGAGCAGGCTCCCTCATATGCGGAGGTTTTGACAAGGCCCCAAGCCGCCAGGGTGGAGAAACCGAAGCTCTCTGTCATGGTGTCCTCCGAGACCGAGGGAGATACCGGGGACACAGTAGTGACCAGGGTGCGGGATGCGCTCGATGCAAGAACTAACGGCATCCAAATAGAGAATGTCCGGAAGGTGCGGGACCGTAAGGTCATCGTGAGCTGCGCCAACAAAGTGGAGCTAGAGAGGACCACTGCGCAGCTCCGGAAGGATACCCACCTGAAGGTAGAGGAAGTGCGGAACAAAGACCCCCTGGTCATGTTGAGATATGTGATGGCCTACAACTCTGACGAGGACCTGAAGCGAGCCTTGCGTAACCAGAACAAACACCTGCTGGAGGGCCTGTCTGCGGCCGAGACCGAAGCCACAGTGCTATACCGGAGGAGGGCACGGAACGCATTAGAGTGCCATGCCGTCCTCCGAGTATCGCCCAAGCTGTGGCAGAGACTCACGGCCGCGGGTAAGGCTTATATCGACCTGAGGCTCGTCAGTGTTGTGGACCAGTCTCCGCTGGTCCAGTGCTCAAAGTGCCTGGCGTATGGACACGGGCGCAAGTTGTGCACTGAACCAGCGGAGCTATGTAGCTACTGCGGAGGGCCGCACTTAAGAGCGGAGTGCCCTCGGCTAGAAGCAGGTGATGTGCCCGCATGCAAAAACTGCGTGCGGGCCAAGATCCCGGACACGGCACACACGGTGCATAACCCGGTGTGCCCAGTCAGGACTAAATGGGACCGGCTGGCCAGGGAGGCGGTGGCGTATTGCTGAGGTGGTCCCGGGCTGGCAAATGGTGAACAGCGCGACACACCCGGAGCAAAATGGAACGGTAACCACAATTAACACAAAAAAGACAACAAAAATAGAAATAGGAAAAGCTAACTGGGACCAGTTTCGTTCGAAACTGGCCCAATTAGAAGCAGTAAATTATATAAATACAGTAGTAACAAATAAATTATTAAATATAGAGCAAATAGACCAAATAATAAATAAACATATACAGATACAAAAAACAGAAATAATATTAGATATGAAATTAAGATCAAAACTTACCGTTCCATGGTGTTCCGGGAGCCGCAGCGGCGCCGTTGAAAACCCCGGGAGCAGTTGCGCAGTACCCGACCGTAGACCCGCAGCCGAATACGAACACCTAGAAGCAGAAGAAGCACGTCAAGCCGAGGCAAATGAGACAGGCGCTGGTTTTTGGAATGGCTTATGTGGGAAACGGCATTGGAAAAGGTTCTGGAAGGACAAACATAGAACAAATACAAATAACGTAAAATATGAAATGAAATTAGTGAACGATGGTAGATGTTTGGGAGGAGATAGGCCGGTTCGATGCGTAGTTGGATCATTCTGTCCGGGGAACTCGGAGAGGGAGAACACCCCAGACCGTCACCGAATCCGAACCCAAATACACCAAATGGAGATCACGACGCATAATGAAAACTATGAGCCGGACCCCATTATGGGGGAGTTCGGATCGGTGATGGGGAGGTCCGACCCCAAAGAGGCCCCCGGAGGGAATGGTGTCAAAACCGGCATATCCAGTACAGAGCTAAACTCAAATATATTGTTATATTTGCGGGCGTCGTCTCGATTCCCAGCGAACCGTAAAATTGCTGAAACTACAGTAAATACAAAAATAATTGTTAAGAAAACTAACCTAATAAATAATGCTATATATATATAATTTTATATATAATCATAGCATAACAAAATAAATGTAAGAAAAAATAGAAATAAGTGTATTGAAATAGAAAAGAAATTAGTAAATAAAATAGCAGTCGTAAGAAAATTAATAAAAGAGCTTGTCGTAAAATAAGAACAAAACAGATAATGTAAATAAATAGTTTAGATATATAGTTAAAACTGTAAACCAAAACATATAAAAATGTGTAAACTCCCTTATTTTCCTTCCTGTGTATGCATGCTAAGAATTAAGAATAGAAATTAAATAAAATCCTATTAGACTTAGAAAATTCTGTTAATAAATAAAAACTAAAAAAGAGCCCTAATCATGTTAGGGGGATTCGCGGGCCGGGCCGAATGCGCCCGGACATAAAAAAAAAAAAAAAAAAAAAAAAAAAAAAAACCTAACCTAACCTAACCTAACCTAACCTAACCTAACCTAACCTAACCTAACCTAACCTAACCTAACCTAACCTAACCTAACCTAACCTAACCTAACCTAACCTAACCTAACCTAACCTAACCTAACCTAACCTAACCTAACCTAACCTAACCTAACCTAACCTAACCTAACCTAACCTAACCTAACCTAACCTAACCTAACCTAACCTAACCTACGGGACAGAACCCCGAGATCGAAGCACTTGTCGCCGACCCCAACGATCTGCGACTAGCATTCAAGAGAAACAATCGCAACCCCAAATTGTACAACGCCATACTCGTAGCCCAACCAAACATATGGAACAAAATGCTGGAAATGGGCCGTGTTGCCGTGGAACACACAAGAGTGCACGCAGAGAACTTCACGCCTTTCATGCAGTGCACTAAATGCCTACAATTCGGTCACATAAGTAGTAAATGCGGCGTCGAACGTGTGACCTGCGCCTACTGCGCGGAGCAAGGCCACACCGAAAAAGACTGCCCATCGAAACAAAAAGACGACAAACCGAAATGTTTCACCTGCACAGAACATAACAGTAAATTCAAAACGAAATTCGAAACGTCTCATAAAGCCATCTCCCAAGAATGCCCAAGACTGAAGGCCATGAAGGCCAGAATACACAACAAGATCGATTATGGATACAAACAATCATAATCTCATCTCATCATCTTAACGCAGTGCCACATCGCGTGTGATAAATTTCAACCTGTGAATCAAATACCTTCAATTTCATTGTCTATTTGCGCTCTCACTCTTCTTCACTCTCATTCTTCATCTCACTTTCATCATCAATTTCAATTCATACCCTCTCTTTCCACACCTTAAATACGACAGACAGGGGACGTATCAAATCGCGTCCACCTGTCTGTCTGGTTGTCCTCTCACTCCCTTTCTTCTTTCACCCTCATCCTCATACCTTAAATACGACAGACAGGGGACGTATCAAATAGCGTCCACCTGTCTGTCTGGTTGTCCTCTCACTCCCTTTCTTCTTTCACCCTCATCCTCATACCTTAAATACGACAGACAGGGGACGTATCAAATCGCGTCCACCTGTCTGTCTGGTTGTCCTCTCACTCCCTTTCTTCCTTCACCCTCATCCTCATACCTTAAATACGACAGACAGGGGACGTATCAAATCGCGTCCACCTGTCTGTCTGGTTGTCCTTTCACTTTCTTTCACTCTCATACTTCAATCATTAATTTCAGCTCACATCTATTCCTCTCATACCTTAAATACGACAGACAGGGGACGTATCAAATCGCGTTCACCTGTCTGTCGGGTTGAGAGGAAAATCAATCAATCACGCGAACCAAAAAGCTCCGATCCGGATTGGCAGGCGACGTATCAAATCGCGTCTCACCTGCCAATCCAGGATAAATAAAACATAAAATTTAACATTTGCGAAACAACTAAATTTCATAAAAAAAAAAAAAAAAAAAAAAAAAAAAAAACCTAACCTAACCGGTAGTCCGGAATTCACCACCAACAATATTGTTGTGGTGAAAATGCGAACGTGTGCGTGGAGGATTGTCGCCGTCTCGTACTACTTCGAGCCAGATCAGCCCATAGAACCATATCTCGACCACCTAGAGAAAATTACCCATCAGCTTGGTCCTGGAAAAATCATAGTTGGAGGAGACGCAAACGCCAAAAGTACGTGGTGGGGGAGCCCAAATATAGACCAGAGAGGCGAAATAATGGCAAGTACCCTGAATGAACTTGGCTTTCAGGTACTAAATAATGGAAACACACCTACCTACGACACTATAAGAGGAGAAAGGAGGTACTCCAGCTATGTAGATGTGACGGCATGCTCAGAAGATTTACTCGACTTGGTCGACAACTGGAGAGTCATAGAAGGCTTAACAAGCTCGGACCATAACGGTATAGTTTTTAATATTAATTTAAAGAAATCTAAAGGAATCAACATAAAACGGACGACACGTAAATACAACACCAAAAATGCTGACTGGAATAAATTTCATACAAAATTAAACCAACTAATACTACAACAACAAATAGACAATACATATATACACAACATTAGCAGCAAACAAGAACTAGACAACCTAATAGACAAATATACAGAAATAATAACTACAACATGCAACGAAATACTACCAATAAAGAAAGAAATGCAAAAACTTACCGTACCGTGGTGGTCCGAGCAGCTTGAAGCGATGAAACGAGGAGTTGAGACCAGGAAGCGGAGGATCCGATGTGCAGCGCCGTCCCGAAGAGCTGGTGTGATAGAAGAGTACCTGAAAGCAAAGAGAGAATATGAGTTAGAGAGTAAAAGATCCCAAATAGAAAGCTGGAAAGAATTCTGCCAGAAACAAGATAAGGAAGGAGTCTGGGAGGGGATATACAGGGTTATTAAAAATACGGCGAAGCGCCATGAGGATATACCACTGATCAAAAATGGACAACAGCTAGGACAAGAAGAATCGGCCAAAATGTTGGCAGAAACCTTCTACCCGGATGACTTGGAGGAAAATGATAGTCCAGACCATCGCCGAATAAGGGCTCTTGCAAACCTCGTGAATGAGCAGAGTCATGGAGAGGGTCGAGACCCAGCGTTCACGAAGGAGGAGCTCAAGCATGCGATGGAGAGCTTCAATGCCAAAAAGGCACCCGGGTCGGACGGCTTCACGGCCGATATATGTTCCCAGGTCATCAATGAGAACCCAGACATGCATCTGGCTATATTAAATAAGTGTCGGGAATTAGCACATTTTCCAACGAAATGGAAGGAGGCGACTGTAGTAGTGTTACGAAAGCCAGGAAAAGACGACTTTACTAATCCAAAATCATATAGGCCTATAGGACTCTTACCAGTGATGGGAAAAGTGCTAGAAAAAATGATTGTTCAGAGACTAAAATGGCACCTGATACCAAGAATAAGCTCTCGCCAATACGGCTTTATGCCACAAAAAAGCACAGAAGACTCCCTCTATGATCTAATGAAACATATCCGCGATGAGATAAATAACAAGAAGCTTGTTACGATAATATCGCTAGACATAGAGGGAGCTTTTGACAGTGCATGGTGGCCGGCCATTAAGGTCCGACTGGCGGAAGAACAATGCCCCCTCTCCCTGAGGAAAATGATAGATAGCTATCTGAGCGACCGTAAGGTCGGAGTAAGATATGGTGGATTCGAATACACAAAGGAAACCAATAAGGGATGTGTACAAGGATCCATAGGAGGGCCCATTTTGTGGAATCTTTTATTAGACCCACTGCTAAAAAGTCTTACGCAAAGGGGAGAGTATTGTCAAGCCTTTGCGGATGACGTCGTGCTCGTCTTTTCGGGAAAAACAGCAATGGAGATCCAAAGACAGGCGAATGCCGCCCTCGAACATGCTCAGGCGTGGGGAGTTACAAATAAGCTGAGGTTTGCACCTCATAAAACATGCGCTATGGTGCTAACTAACAAACTTAAATACGACATACCACGCCTGAGCATGGGCGGGGTCGACATTGCCTTGAAAGATGAAATAAAAATTTTAGGACTAACTGTGGATAGCAAATTGACGTTCAGTGCCCATACTGCAAACGTATGCATGAAGGCACTGAACATATACAAACAACTTTCCAAAGCCGCCAGAGTTAGCTGGGGCCTGCACCCAGAAATAATTAGGACTATTTACACCGCCGCAGTGGAGCCAATAGTTACCTATGCAGCCAGTGTCTGGGCCCCAGCTACAAACAAGAAAGGCATACAGAAGCACTTAAATGCAGTCCAAAGGGGCTTCGCCCAAAAGATGACCAAGGCGTATCGCACCGTCTCCCTCAATGCCGCCCTGGTGCTGGCCGGGCTACTCCCCCTTGACATAAGGATTAGAGAGGCTGCCTCTCTATACGAAGCCAAGAGAGGAGTGCCCCAACTAGCAGTGGCTGACAGAGAGATGGAGCGTAAAATGGCCTATACAACCAAGCCACACCCCTCGGAATATACAGACCTGCAGTTTTTAAAACTAAACAACCAAGATGACATACGGAACCATTTAAATGATTTCGTATGCATCTACACTGACGGCAGCAAGATTGAAGGCAAGGTCGGAGCAGCACTATCCATATGGGATATGAATGGTGCGGCGGAGACCAAAACCTTCAAGCTTGCTTTGTCGTCATACTGTACGGTATATCAAGCAGAGCTGCTGGCAATATGCCAAGCCACTGAATATGCCCTTAAAAGTAAAGCCACTAGAAATGCAATCATAAGCGATTCAAGATCTGCTCTAGAAACCATAATTAACCCCCATTCGTTACACCCGCTAGCCGTTGAGGCAAGAAGTAACATACACAAGACCAAACTCCAAAACAGGGTAATATCCCTGTTTTGGATCAAAGCGCACGTAGGTCTTGCAGGTAATGAACGAGCTGACGAACTAGCAAAACAAGCCGCGCTTAACACCAAAGTGAAGCCTCACTATGACAAATATCCGGTTTCATTCATCAAGCGAGAAATTAGAAACAACTCGCTTGAGGAATGGAACCGTCGATATAAAGAAGGCGAAACAGCTGCGGTAACAAAGACATTCCTACCAGATGCAATAAAAGCATACAAAATAGTGAGAGAAATTGAAACTAACCCGATCCTAACGCAAGTCATGACAGGACACGGTGGGTTCTCCGCATATCTGAACAGATTCAAATGTAAGGAGGACCCATCGTGCCTCTGTGAACCTGGAATACCAGAATCAGTACTCCACGTCCTGTGTGAATGCCCCGTATACATGATAGACCGAAATAATGTAGAGAATAAAATAAACACAAAAATAGATATAAATAATATACATGTAATTATGGAAAATGAGAAAATTAGAGAAATATTTTTAGATTATTGCAAGTCGATAGCTAAAAAAGTGATAAATCGAAATAAAATATAGAAATTATGATATAAATAAATATAAAGTAAAGAATATAATTATTAGATAGAAAAGGTCTCTGGGTGAAATACCTAGAGGAATTAGAATAAAACAAAAAAAAAAAAAAAAAAAAAAACCTAACCTAACCTAACCTAACCTAACCTAACCTAACCTAACCTAACCTAACCTAACCTAACCTAACCTAACCTAACCTCCCCGTCCCCATAATATTAAATATAAGTGACATACCCCTAGCGCCATCTGTTGGTGAAAGGTGAACGACATTAGGCGGCGTCCACAGGGCGCCTTGCAGTCCGTAGCCGCGAGTATACGACACACGCGTGGTCCCCTAAGGCATATACCCAAATTATATTAAATACCAATAGTCAACTTACATATCTCGACTCCGTGCTCCCGTTGCTGCTGTTGGCCGGATCTTGAAAAGTACTGAAAAGTAACCACTTACCTGCTGCCGCAATATCTGGCACTGCACCTCCGCCACAGCCGCAGACTGGAGCCGGACCTGAAACAATAAGAAAATTTAGATTAGTCAAAAATTGTAAAAATTATTATATTAATTATTTGTTTAAATTTTGTTGTGACTGTGTCCTCGCCCTTAGTTCGGCCGCCATTACAGTGATAACACTGGTAAGGTCCGCCCCGTGCCTCTGATTGGCTGGCCGAGCGAACGAGAACCCCGACGCGCTCACGTGCTCGCGCGTTATTGGACGAGCGCCTTAACAGCGCCACTGTGGGCAATAGTCGAATTATTTAATATCGGAACCTGGGTTCGTATAGGAGTCGTGGTTCATATAGTGGCGGACGGACCTATATCTGAACCTGGGTTTTTATAGGAGTTAATGACGAGACCCAACACATAGTTGGAAGTCTCTTTAAATAGAAAATAAGACTGTATCGACTTACCTGACTCCGCAATCCCGCTGCTGCTGTTGGTGGACGACTAGTAGATACTTACCTGACGCTGCAGCCTCCGTGTTGCCCTCCGCCACAGCCGCAGACGGACCTGAAAATAAAATAATTAGTTAGGAATTAGACGAAAAATTTTTTATATTTTTAAATTTTTTATAAATTTTTTATTTTATATTATATAAGACACAGACCTATTGGTCTTGTTTGTTTGTGGATATTTGTGTTTTATACAGTTTATTATATACATTTGTTTTGTTTGCTTGACTGAGTGTCCCGTGTTTATCCCACAGGACGTAGCGCCATCTAGTAGCAAATAGTGGACATATCCACACTTTTATTGAGGTGTGGACTTTAAAATTAGGATTAATTGACGTAGCCTTAGGTATATATACATACATTATTTTGCACTATACACTATTTACATTATTACATTATTTACATTATCCCTACATCACATTATACCATTACACTATTTACATTTTAATTTGATTCTCGCCACTCTCGCAACCCCTCTACAGTTGCGACAGAGACCGGAATCCCCCCCTCCCCCCCATCATGTATCACACACCGCCTAACAAGAAAAGCTCGCCGGCTAAGGACGCCCCCGTAAAACCCCCGGGCACGGTAACGCTGACGCACCGTGCACCGGTGAAAAAACCGTTGACGCAGGACGCTGGACCGCCCACTATTTGCGATACCCCCACTACTTCCACCTCACAGGTGAGGAGAAGTATTGGGGAGTGGGAGGCGGCCAAGGCTGGTCCCCCATCGCCGACGACGAAGCCGCCTAGAGAGTACGCGAGCAAAACGGAGGAGGCACGCGCCTACCTGACCAGAGCGAAGACGGCGATGGGGAACTCCCGGAACCTGAGGACCGACATTAAGGCGGAAGTCTTGACTGCCATTGACAAACTTTACCAATTGGTAAAGGAGATGGAATCTACGGGGAAAAAAGGAGGACAGACTATGATAAAGGACTCGAAGGATGAACAAACACAGGAAACACAGGATAGGAAGGAAGAGCTTGGGAAAACCCTGGAGGCGCATACCAAGCTCATGGAGGAAAACATGAGGGAGATGAAGGAATTGAGGAAAGATATGGGAAACCACCAGGAGGCGCTGCAGAAGGCAGCGCAGTCCCAGCCCGGAGTCGGAGGACACAATGAAGAGCTCTTGAAAGGGCTCCAGGAGCTCCGGATCTCCACCCAGGAGGTGGGGAGTCAGATCGCCGCACTGAAGGAGCAGGCTCCTTCATATGCGGAGGTCTTGACCAGACCCCAAGCCGCCAGGGTGGAGAGACCGAAGCTCTCCGTCATGGTGTCCTCCGAAACCGAGGGGGACACTGGAGATCAGGTAGTGGCCAAGGTGCGGGACGCCCTCGACGCAAGGACGAACGGCATTCAAATTGAGAATGTCCGTAAGGTGCGGGACCGAAAGGTCATCGTGAGCTGCGCAAACAAAATGGAGTTGGAGAGGACCACTGCGCAGCTCCGAAAAGATACCCACCTGAAGGTCGAAGAAGTAAAAAATAAAGATCCCTTGGTCATGCTGCGTTACGTACTGGCCTACAACTCTGACGAGGACCTAAAGCGAGCCCTCAAAAACCAAAATAAACACTTATTGGAGGGCCTGTCTGCGGCCGAGACCGAAGCCACAGTGCTGTACCGGAGGAGGGCACGGAACGCATTAGAGTGCCATGCCGTCCTCCGGGTATCGCCCAAGCTGTGGCAGAGGCTCACGGCCGCGGGCAAGGCCTACATCGATCTGAGACTCGTCAGCGTTGTAGATCAGTCTCCGCTGGTTCAGTGCTCGAAATGCCTCGCGTACGGGCACGGGCGCAAGTTGTGCACTGAGCCGGCGGAATTATGTAGCTACTGCGGAGGGCCACACCTGAGAGCGGAGTGCCCCCGGCTAGAAGCAGGTGATTTGCCTACATGCAAAAACTGCGTGGCGGCCAAGATACCGGAGACAGCACACACGGTCCATAACCCAGAGTGCCCGATACGCATGAAATGGGACCGGCTGGCCAGGGAAGCGGTGGCGTACTGCTAAGGTGGTCGCGGAGTTGCAAGCGCTGAAAACCGTCGCGGGCTTGGACCAAAATGGAACGATGTTCAAAATTAAAACAAAAAAGGCAAAAACAATAAAAGTATATAAAACAACAAATACACACAATAATCATAAAGCTAATTGGGACCAGTTTCGTCTGAAACTGGCCCAATTAAAACCAGAATATAATAGAAAAGTAACGGAAAAATTAAACAAAACAGTAAACAAACACACACAGACAACAAAAACAATACACACAAACAATTCAAGACAAAAACTTACCGTTCCACGATGGTCCAAGACACGCTGCGCCGTCGCTGAAAACCGTGCATTCCGAAGCGCAGTACCCACCAGAAGACCCGCAGACAATAAATGTCTGGAAGCAAACGAACCATATAAGAGTGAGGTAAACACAAACACAGACACAACACAGATAATATACTGGGAACGCTTCTACGGGAAACAGGGCAGAAATAGGGTCAGAAATTGTAATTATGAAGGAAAAAGGAGAGTGAAGGAAAAATTGGGAAAGGTTATGGGGATATTGAATTTTGGTATGCGGTTGGGAAGTGCAAAGTCGGCAAATCATGTAGTTGGGCCATTCCGTCCGGGGTACTCGGAGGCCGGGGACAACTCAAACCGTTGCCGAAACCGAACCCGAATAAACCAAATCAAGATCATGAAACATGATGTCAACCATGGGCCTGACTTAATTATGGAGGAGTTCGGATCGGCGATGGAGAGGTCCAACCCCGATGGGGCCCCCGGAGGGGATGACCCTATAGTCGAACTACTATGTAACGCAGCTACCAACACAAATATAGGCCTATACTTAACGATAAGGGTTATATTTTATAAGTGCGAGCACCGTCTCGCTTTCCAACTGTCAGCAATAAGATATATTGTAGCTGTAAAAATAGATGTAAAGAAAAATAAGGTAATAAAGGATGCTAGGCATATATAATTGTATATATCACCGTAGCATGAAAACAAGTGTATAAATAAATAAGTTGGGTAAAATATAGCTGTAATAAGATAAGTGTCAATAAATAAAAATACTTAAAACATAGAAGTAAGTTAGTAAATAGTAATAAGATGTTATAAAAATATAAGCTAAAATAAGTAAATAGATATACAAAAATTGTAAACAAAAACACTTAAAAATGTGTATACTCCTTATTTTCTCCTCCCTGTGTATTGCATGGAAAACAAAACAATAGCTAGTTAATAAAATCCTGTCTTAGTTTTAGAATACTTTGATAAGAAATAAAAGATAAAAAAGAGCCCTAATAATGTTAGGGGGATTCGCGGGCCGGGCCGAATGCGCCCGGACATAAAAAAAAAAAAAAAAAAAAAAAAAAAAAAAAAAAAAAAAAAAAAACCTAACCTAACCTAACCTAACCTAACCTAACCTAACCTAACCTAACCTAACCTAACCTAACCTAACCTAACCTAACCTAACCTAACCTAACCTAACCTAACCTAACCTAACCTAACCTAACCTAACCTAACCTAACCTAACCTACCTAATATTGCTGCTACCGTCTTAAAAACAGAAAAATGGAGTCTCGGAGTGGTATCAGTATATTTTGAAGACAGTGTTCCGCTGGACTCTTATCTCAACCAATTAAAACACGTATGTGAGCAGCTGGGCACCAAGAGAACTCTTATAGGCGGAGACGTCAATGCGTGGAGTACCTGGTGGGGCAGTGTGTGTGAAAACGATAGAGGATCGGACCTGAGGGGTTTCCTGGAGGAGATGGACCTGCACATCCTAAATCAAGGAACTGAACCAACATTTAATACAATCAGAGGCGATAGAGTACTCACAAGCAACGTGGACATAACCGTTTGCACTTCTGACCTTTTGCCACTCACCAAAAACTGGAAGGTAGATGGTTCAATATGTGATTCAGACCATAATGCCATCACTTTAGAATTAAATTTAAGGAAACCATTAAGTCAAAGACCAAAAAACAGAACACGTATCTACAACACCAGTATGGCAAACTGGGAAGGTTTCAGCGGAGAAATAGTAAAGCTACTAGAAGAAAATAACATTAACACAAACTACATTAATAATATAGCAAACACAGAACTATTAGAGGAAATTACACAAAAATATATACAAATAATAAAAACAGCTAGTGATAAACACATACCACTAATAAAACAAAGCTGTAAAAAACAGTACCTACCTTGGTGGACCGCCGAGCTGGACCAATTGAAGAGAGACATGGTAACAAAGAAAAGGCGGATCCGATGCGCAGCTCCCCAAAGACGCCACTTCGTAGTGGAAGATTACCTGCAAGCAAAAAACACCTATGAACATAGAGCTGTACTGGCACAAACTGAATCGTGGAAGACTTTCTGCACCAAGCAGGACAGAGAAAGCTTCTGGGACGGAATATATAGGGTGATAAGAAGCACAGAAAGAAGGCACGAAGACTTACTACTAGTTCAGGAAGGAATAGTCCTAAACTCTGACCAATCTGTGGAACTACTAGCTACTACCTTTTTCCCAGAAGACAACACAGACAGTGATAATGATGTCCACCGTTCCGTGAGAGAAAAGACTAAGACTATAATGAATGTAACATCTCACGATGATAATGATCCACCTTTCACCGATGCGGAACTAAACAGGACATTAAACAGTTTTAGTCACAAAAAAGCCCCTGGACCAGACGGATTCACAGCAGACATCTGTCAGAGAGCTATTTCGTCAGCAAATGGAATTTTCCTAACGTTAATAAATAAATGCCTGTCCCTGTCATACTTCCCACGTCCCTGGAAAGAGGCTGCTGTGGTGGTGCTGAGAAAACCCGGAAGAGGGGACTATACACAAGCGAAGTCTTACCGTCCAATTGGGTTGTTGTCAGTCATGGGTAAGATCCTGGAGAAGGTCATGATGAGAAGGATTAAATGGCACCTCCTGCCCCAAATCAACACTAGACAGTACGGCTTCGTTCCCCAAAAGTGCACAGAAGATGCACTTCACGACCTAATGAACCATATTAACAGCATCATCCAAAGGAAAGAAATGGCCCTTATGATATCGCTTGACATTGAAGGGGCTTTCGATAATGCCTGGTGGCCAGCTATAAAATTACAATTAATACAAAAGAAATGCCCCAACAATCTAATTCGATTAGTAAATAACTATTTTAAAGATAGACACGTTTTAGTACACTATGGTGATCAAACCTACCGGAAGCAAACCGAAAGAGGATGTGTACAAGGATCAATAGGTGGACCTACATTTTGGAACTTACTATTGGATACTCTACTAAACGAAATGGTAGCCCAAGGAGTGTACATACAAGCATTTGCAGATGATCTGACTCTAGTCTTCTCAGGGAATGATACGAATAGCATCCAACAATCAGCTACAAATGCTCTAGCTCATGCTTACGAATGGGGTGTTAACAACAAATTAAAATTCGCGGCGAACAAAACTAAGGCAATGATCATCACCAAAAAACTAAAGTTCGACACCCCATGCATACACATGGGAGGTGTCCCCATAGAGCTGGCGGAAGAGATCAAGCTGCTCGGCCTCACGATAGACAGAAAATTGACCTTTAATAGTCATGTATCCAACGTTTGTCGTAAGGCAGCGAATATATACAAACAAGTTGCGAAAACAGCTAAACTTGAATGGGGCCTGAATGCAGATATCATTAGAACCATTTATATAGCCGTTATTGAGCCAATTATAATGTACGCATCCAGTGTATGGGCGAAGTCAGCAGGTAAAGCCATGGTCCAAAAACAGCTAGGAGCCATACAGAGAGGCTTCGCTCAAAAAATTTGCAAATCATATCGGACTGTTTCACTAAACGCTGCGCTCGCACTAGCTGGGCTGCTCCCCCTAGACCTCAGGATCGCAGAAGCGGCCCGCTTGTATGATGCCAAGAAAGGCAAAGCGCAAAATGAAAATGACCAGCAACTTGAGGAACGTATCAATTTCATGGAGGCCCCTCACCCAGCGAAAGAAATTGATTTATCCTTTGTCTGTCTTAATGACCTGCAGCCAGAAACTCTTCAAAAATATCATATACCTACTGCACAAATTTTCACGGATGGAAGTAAAGACGCCGATAATGTAGGAGCAGCATACACTTACTGGAAAGATGGCATCGAAACTCACACCAAGAAGCTTAAGCTTAGATCCTTTTGCACTGTGTTCCAGGCCGAACTCTATGCCCTACATGAAGCCATACACCTAGCTCAAAAATTAAAACAAGATGACATAGCAGTTCTGAGCGACTCGCGCACAGCCCTAGAACTATTAATAAACCCCGACACCTACCACCCCTTATCTTTCATAATCAGAAAAAATGTTGCAGAAATAAAAAACACAGGCAAGAACATCAGGTTTTATTGGATCAAAGCACACATAGGGGTAGCTGGAAATGAGCGAGCGGACGAGCTGGCTAAGCAGGCGGCTAAGCAAACTAAAGTCGCCGCTCACTACGATAAATGCTCAATATCGTACATTAAAAGCGAAATCCGCAAGGAAACAGTCCTTTTATGGAATAAAAGATACAAAGAAGGAACAACAGGGGCCGTAACAAAAATCTTTTTTCCGGAAATTGATACAGCAAATACAATTCTAAAAAAAATAAAATTAACAAAACATTTAACACAAGCACTAACAGGACATGGTGCATTCTCAGCATACCTCTATAAATTCAAACGCAAAGACAATCCTAGTTGTCCTTGTGACAACGTTTCCGATGAAAACATAATACATCTACTAATAGAATGCCCCATTCATGAACGGAGCAGAAGCGACCTGCAAATAGCCACAAATAAATCTCTCAGCATAAACACAATCAAGGAATTTATGGCTGAGACAGAATCAAGAAAATATCTATTCCAATTCTGCACCGAAGTGGTTACTGCTGCGATTAATCGCAATAAAAGTTAAAAAAAAAAAAAAAAAAAAAAAAAAAAAAAAAAAAAAAAAAAAAAAAAAAAAAAAAAAAAAAAAAAAAAAAAAAAAAAAAAAAAAAAAAAAAAAAAAAAAAAAAAAAAAAAAAAAAAAAAAAAAAAAAAAAATTAATTTATTATAATAATAAATACTAAATAATTTACTATCATTTACTCTTAATTTTAATAAATAAAATAATAATAAATGAATTATAATAATAAATACTAAATAATTTACTATCTTTTACTCT
This sequence comes from Furcula furcula, assembly GCA_911728495.1. Taxonomy (NCBI): domain Eukaryota; kingdom Metazoa; phylum Arthropoda; class Insecta; order Lepidoptera; family Notodontidae; genus Furcula; species Furcula furcula. The sequence goes on along the minus strand of OU452249.1, from coordinate 29,178,078 downwards.
TAATATTAATAAATCCAACACTAAGAAATGAATTATAATAATAATTACTAAATAATTTACTATCATTTACTCTTAATATACAAATAAATTTAATAATAATAAATAAATTAAATACTACAATTAACTTTTAGACTAAATAATGTCTCCGTCAACTATGTCGGAGGAACTTATGGATACGTAATGATCGTATCATTATAAAAAAAAAAAAAAAAAAACCTAACCTAACCCAACAGAAATATATCTTTTCGGTCCGTGCTCACAACACACTACTAGCGCCATCTGTCGGCGAGTATCGGACAATATTAGGCGGCGTTCACAGGGCGCCCTGCAGGCTTAGACTGTGAGTGCGCGACACACACGTGGTCCTACCCTGGGCACATACCTAAATTGATTAAAGCAGAATTAACTTACCCTACATACCTCGGTTCCGTGCTCCCGTGCTGCTGCTGGCTGGTCCTGAAAAATACTGAAAAGTAGCCACTCACCTGTTGCCGCAATATCTGGCACTGCACCTCCGCCGCAGCCGCGGACTGGAGCCGGACCTGCAAAAAATTAAAATTAAAATATTAGTTAGAAATTTTAAATATTATTAAATTGTATAACTTTGTCTGAATTTGTTGTGTGTGTAAACGTGACCTTACTCTGGCCGCCATAACGGAGATAACGTTGATAAGGTCCGCCCCGTGTCTCTGATTGGCTGGCCGAGTAAACGAGAACCCCGACGCACACACGTGCTCGCGCGCTATTGGCTGAGCGCCTGAACAGCGCCACTGTGGGCAATAGTCGAATTATTTAATATCGGAACCTGGGTTCGTATAGGAGTCGTGGTTCATATAGTGGCGGACCGACCTATATCTGAACCTGGGTTTCTATAGGAGTTAATGACGAGACCCAACATATAGTTGGAAGTCTCTTTAAATAGAAAATAAGACTGTATCGACTTACCTGACTCCGCAATCCCGCTGCTGCTGCTGGTGGACGACTAGTAGATACTTACCTGACGCTGCAGCCTCCGTGTTGCCCTCCGCCACAGCCGCAGACGGACCTGAAAAATAAAAGCAATAATTAGTACTTAGGATTTTGACCATAGAATTTTATATGTTGTTAGTTGTTTATGTATCCCTGAGTTGTATATAGGACATAAAATTGTTTGTTTTGTTTGTTGTGGATACTTGTGTTTACACTACACGACGCAGCGCCACTTTGTGGCGATTGGCGACTTAGATAAATTGACTTACTATTGGATCTTATAAAGTTTTATATTTACAAATATTTACAAATTTTATATATACATTATACTTACGTTATATACACATTTACGTTAATTATTAAATTGATTGGAACCACTTCACAACCCATTTACAGTTGTGTCAGTGAAGGAACTCTACCGCTACAATGTTCGGTTATCATACGCCTGTAAAGCGCACCACCGGCACCGGCGCCAACCCACCGACCTCCCCAAAACAGCCAAGCCCCACTCAGCCGCCAAAACCGCGGAAGAGTGCCGGAGAGCGGGACGCGGGGGGGAGCTCCTCAGAGGCCCCAGAGAGGCCTGGTCCCGCGGCGCCGCCGAAGCTGAAGCGGGTACCCGCCGCGTCAACGCGGCGGGTATCGGCGGAGACGGCGGCGGCCCCGCGGGAGCAGACCAGTTCGTCGCCTCGGGGTGCCGGAATGTCCGCTGGCCCCTCGGTTGCCATGGCAGCTAAAAAGCTGTACCAGGAAGCGAAGGGCCAGCTGGACCTGTCCGGAAACCTGAAGACGACGATAAAGGAGACTGTACTGAGAAGCCTAACCGGCCTGTACGAGATCGTCCTCCAGCAGCAGGCTGCTCGGAAGGACCTTGACCTGCAACTCGAAAGGGGGAAGTTGCAGAGGGAAGAGGTTATGAGAGAACTCGAGGTGGGGCACGCTAAACGGTTGACCGAGATGGCGTGCTCCATCGCGAGCACCGACGTATCCGCCCCGGTAGCCGAAATCCTCAACGAGGTCAAGGAGCTGCGGAGGATGGTCTCGTGCGAGGTGGTGGGGAAAATGGAAGAGGTCCTGTCCTCACCGGTCACTCCGCGCGAAGGAGAGGGACCCGGAGCCTCCAAACTCGCAGAAGAAATAAAGGGGCTGCGCCTGGCCACGGAAGAGACCGGCAGACAGATGGCGGCCCTCAAAGAGGTAGCCCCATCATACGCAAGTGCTCTTTCGAGGACGGGCGCAGCCACTAAAGGAAACGTTGACGTTACCCCACCGAAACCTTTACACTCGGTGGTGGTGACAACAGATAGTGGAACATACACGAGTGAGGAGATCCTCAGAAAATTAAGCTCCGCGCTAGTGACTCACGAAACTGGACTGAGGATCGATAGGTACCGCAAGGCCAAGGGCCAGAAGGTGATACTTAGCTGTCACACCAAGGAGGAAATTACGAAGGTGACCGAAAAAATAAGAGCCGGCAACGTAAGCGACGTTGGCCATGGCCTGGTGGTGGAGGAGGCCATAAATAAGGACCCGTTGGTAGTGATACCGGGCATAGATGAGTTCCACAACGAGTCGGACATAGAAATCCTCCTTAAGGCCCAGAATCATCACCTTTTGCAGGGCCTAACCGAAGAGGAGATTAGAATCTCCTTTCGGTATTGGAAGAGGTCGCGTTCCAAGGGCGAAAACACAGCGGTCCTCCAGGTCTCGCCTAGGGTGTGGCAGCGGTTCACCGAGGCGGGAAAGGTCTACATCGACCTGCAAAGGGTACCTGTGTACGACCAGTCCCCGCTGGTGCAGTGCTCGAGGTGTCTGTGCTTTGGACACGGCCGCAAGCACTGCACCGAGCGAGAGGATTTGTGCACACACTGTGGTGGCCCACACCTGCGGACAGAGTGCCCCGCCCAGCTGGCCGGTGAAGGGCCAACATGCAGTAATTGCAAGGCGGCAAAGCAGGAAAAAAGCGATCACAACGCCTTCGACCGGGATTGCCCGGTACGTAGGCGTTGGGATCGCATTGCGAGGTCGAGCGTCGCCTACGCCTAGCACACATGCATGCACGTACACACATACACATCCACATACATGCACATACACAGCAGTATACAGGAGAATGCGAAAATCGCGGCCTTCCCAGACAAGTGCTTGGTATGTAATCACGAGGGAAAGCACACATGATAGCACTCCAGTAACACCAAACACAACAATAGGTACAAACGTGAGCATGGGGACCCCTGACTATATACTGAGGACAAATAAAAATAAAAAATACATAGAATTCACTACAAACTACAATGTAAATATGGAACCGCATGCTAAGCATGTTGCGAAGTATTTAATAAAGCTAAATAAAACAAAGTAAGAAGTAAGGTATATAATATAATATATAATTGTATATGTTATGATTGTATACAAATATAGACATGTAAACCAATGAATTAAAGATGTAAATAGTTAGTAAGGTATCAAAGTATTAAAAGTAAGTGTAAACTAGTATATATAAATAAGTTCTCAAGCTCATACTATAATATAAAAAATGTAAATAAATAGCAGATAGCATGTATCATAAATAAACAATAGAAGGATGTAACAGTATAATCACAAAACTACACATATAAATGGCAATAAGTAATAATAGGAAATAAGAACAGTAATGCAGCAACATGGTAAATATAAGATTGTAAAGAATAGTGAAAATAAGTTCTCAAGCTCATATTATAATACAATAAATGTAAATAAATAGCAGATAGCATGTATCAAATAAACAATAGAAGGATGTAACAGTCTAATCACAAAACTACATATATAAATGGTAATAAGTAAAAATAGGAAATAAGAACAGTAATTCAGTAACATGGTAAATATAAGATTGTATAATAGAATAGGATTAAATAAAGATTACTAATTTGTAACATGGACGAACCGGTGTGCTGTGAGTAAGCGACTATTGTAACCGCCTTAGTAATCAAGAGCATCAAAGAAAAATTTTTAAGGAAAACGGAAATAAATAAAGTATTGCATACATCATTATTCCCCGATATGTTAAGTAAATAAATAAAGTATATACATAAAAATTAGAGTAGAATAGGAATTGGGAGTCCCACCCAAAGCGAGTGAAAGATGATGAGAAATAGAAAGAACAAGTATGCAGAATGAAAGTGCGAGAAGAAAAGAAGTGAGAACTGGCATGAACGAGTAGCGGTAGACAAAGGCTCTAACGAAGTTAGAGGGAGACAGTATAAAAAAAAAAAAAAAAAAAAAAAAAAAAAAAAAAAAAAAAAAACCTAACCTAACCTAACCTAACCTAACCTAACCTAACCTAACCTAACCTAACCTAACCTTTTTTTTTTTTTTTTTTTTTTTTTTTTTTTTTTTTTTTTTTTTTTTTTTTTTTTTTTTTTAACCCGGAAAAAATGGCCGACCCATGCCACCGCGCCGTGGGCACAGCGCGGTGCAATGTGGGGCTCGAACCCACTAAAACAACCGGGGTGTCCTTCTTGGCCCTAGGTGCCCAGATGTAGGATTCGCGTTGCGACTTCTTCTACTTCTGGGCGGGCCGGGTCCGCTTTAGTGTGCGGACCTCTTCTCGGTTACATGGGGTGGGGTGTAAAGTGCCCCTCCCCAATTCCGACTCCTGTGGAGGGCGCGCCGGACACAGCGCGCCCATCGTCACGGGCCTGTGTCTGGTCGAGTGCCAGGGTGCCCTCCCCGACACTCGCAGGCCATCGCTCAAGGCGGACGCAGGTCACTTGCCGCGTAGACCCTGCGTCTACGCCCCAAGCGTCGCTGGCGAGCGGGGTTCGTGCTACTCTCCTCCCGCTCGCGCTCCGCCGCCTCCTTCGCCGTCATCACCGCTTCACAAAATGCGGTGACGGCCGACCAGGCGCGCTCACTCTCGACCATGCTTGGAATGACGGTCGATAGCGAGAGCGCCCGATCCCCAACTACTGCGGCCAGCTGCAGCCGCTGCGCGTCCCACGCCGGGCATACCGCCAGCGTATGGAGCGCCGTGTCTTCTTCGTCTGCCGGACAGTGATGGCAGACGTTGGCCTCCTCTCGACCGATCCGGCACAGGTACCGCCCGAAGCAACCGTGCCCGGACAGTACCTGTGTCAGCCGGTATGTTAGGGGGCCATGCTTCCTCCCTAACCACTGCCTGAAAACTGGCAGTATTGCCGCCACTGTGGCGTGTCCGGCGCTGGGACTCTGGAGCGCCCGCTCCCACTCTCCTAGAGCCCACTCCGTCATTTCTTTCCGCTTCTCCTCGACACTGGCTAGGTCGGGGAGGCGGCCTGTTTCGCCCTCAACGTCCTTTCGCCACCAATAGAGGCGAGAGTGGGCTCTGGCATCAATATGCCAAGGAGGCATGCCGGCCAGTAGAGTGCCCGCCTCGAATGACACCGTCCGGTATCCCCGTATGAACCTGATGGCGAGTGCGCGCTGCGATTGACGCAGGAGCGCAATGTTTTCGGCCGCCAGGTTCTCGGCCCAGACGGGTGCTCCGTACAGGGCTTGGGATCTCACTACGCCGGCATGTAACCTTCGGCAAGTGGCTCCAGGTCCACCAAGGTTCGGCAGCAGACGCGACAGCGCCCCAACCGTTACCGCCAATTTTGGGGCCAGACTTTTCAGATGTGGTCCGAAGGACCATCTGGCGTCTAGCAACAGGCCAAGATATTTCAACCTGTTACCGACTGTAATACGCACGCCACCAACCACAATGTGTGCGTCCGGCGGCGGCGTGTTCCTCGGCCCGTGGAAGAAGATTGCCTCCGTTTTCTGAAGCGCAACCTCTAGCCCCAATTGCCGAATCCGGCTTACCACTTGAGCGACGCCTGCAGTCGCCAGGACCGCTACCTCCCGGTAGTTACGCCCCCTTGCCGTCACCAGGGTGTCATCGGCATAACAGACCAAATCCACCCCGTCCAGGAGGGCGCCACGCAAGACCCAGTCGTAGCCTATGTTCCACAGGAGTGGACCAAGGACCGACCCCTGTGGGACACCACGCGACACGTCCCTCACGTGCCACCGCTCCCGTCCGGGGTAGACAATGCGCCTGTCGGTCAGGTATGCGTCAATGATCCGCCTTAGGTAGTGAGGCACACCGTGGTAACGGAGGGCCTCCGAGATAACTTCGTATGGGAGGGAGTTGAATGCATTGGCGATATCAAGAGATATCGCCATCAAGACTCCCCCCCGAGACAGTGCCGCCGTCCTTAATTCTGCCACGCGCTGCACCGCATCAATCGTGGACCGATTGCGGCGGAAACCAAACTGTTGGGCACTTAGGTTTGGCCCTTCTGTCTCGAGGTGCTCGATGAGGCGCCACGAGATAATTCTCTCGAAAAGCTTGCACGCCTCATCGAGCAACACAAGCGGGCGATGACCTGCCGGCGTGTTTTGCGGCCTTCCGGGTTTGGGGATCAAAACAAGTTTCCCCTCCTTCCATTTCTGTGGGAAGATGCCCTGTTGGAGGCACTCATTGAGGAGCGCTCTGAAACGAGGCCCGAGCGACTTCAACGCTAGGACCCAGGCTCGTCCTGGGATTCCGTCAGGCCCTGGTGCCACTTTTTTCGCCTGCAACTTCGAAATTGTGGCCTCCATCTCCTCCTCCGTCACATTCGGTACGGGGCTCGGCGGCGGACCGTATCCATGAGGTCGAAACATGATGGGCGCCACTTGGTCCGCCCTCTCCGGGAATAGACCCGAGACCACTACATCCACGATGTCAGGCGGTAGGGTCTGCGTTGTCGGTGGGGCCCACGGGCGCAACTTGTTGCGGACCATTCTGTATGGTCGTCCCCACGGGTCAGCGTCCAGGGTGGACAGGAGCTCCTCGCGGGAACAGTCTTTGGCCCTCACTATCGCCAATTGGAGTGTGTTCTTGGCCTCCCTATATACAGCGAGGAGCTCCTCCCCTCTCTGTTCATAGTCCGCCGGACGCAGTCGCCTTCTTCGGTGCCGGGAGATGTGCCGCTGTGCCACACCGCACATGTGACGGAGGTGGGCGATCTCGGGCGACCACCAACTAACTTGGCGCCTTCTACCTACTCGAGGCCGCGCTCTGGGCATCGCCGCGTCACAGACTGACGTCATTGCCTCCCTAAACCAGTCGGCTTCTCGCTGGACGTCAATCAAGCCGTGTGGCAGCGGCGCCCAGGACTGCACAACGGCAGCCTCTAGTAAAAGCTCCGAGTCTATTTTCGACAAACTCCATCGTGGCCCAGCCTCGCCCGCTGTGATTGGACCCTGGATGAGAGACCTGGCAGAGACGGCGAACCGAATGTATTTGTGGTCCGACAGCGTCTCCGCCTCGTCGACCACATGCCAACCACGAACACAGCGAGCCAGACCAGAACTGGCGAAGCCCACGTCCACTATGGAGCTGCCGTTGCTCCGAACGCACGTCGGTGTATTGCCTCGGTTCAGCACAGCCAACCCGTTCTGTGTGAACCATTCTCGGAGGAGTTCACCTCTGGCATCTTCTACGGTACATCCCCATGCCGGGGACTTTGCATTGAAATCCCCCAGCACGAGAATCGGCCTTGGGTGTGCACCGGCGACCAGAGTGTCCAGCCTCGACAGCATGCCCTCGAACTCCTGCATTGGCCTACTCGGCGAACAATATACACCGACGATGTGTAACTCACCAATTTGGACGGCGACACACCCCCGGAACCGTCTCACATTTCCGAGCGTGAGTGAGCTCCCATTCGGAACGACCACCGCGACAAGATCATCCGCATCTCCCGCCCAGTTGGCGTTGGGCAGGACAAAATAGGGCTCGGCCACTATCGCCACGTTGATGGACCACTCTGCCATGGCCTGGAATAGGAGATCCTGGGCCCTGGCAGAGTGGTTCAGGTTTGTTTGTAGGAGCTTAATGGGTCCACTATCCATTAACCTCCATACGTTCAACCGTCGGGAGCTGCGTTGGTGGCAGCGCTGCAGCTGGTCCCGCATTCGTGCGGCCTGCCTTCCTCCTGTTCACCCTCGAGGGGCAGGCCTTGGTGCCTGTTAGGTGGTCCACAGGCTTTCCCGCCTTTTGGCAAACCAGGCAGACTGCCACTTTCTGGCAATCGACGGCCTTGTGCCCATCCTCTCCACATCGGTGGCACCGGGTTGTGTAATCCACCCCGGTGGTACAGCATACTCCCGCATGCCCGTCTAGGAGGCAACGGTAGCAGCGCAGCGGTCTCATATCTAAGAGCCGGACGTGTGCCGCTGACCAGCCGACGAGGAGCTTATCTTCCCCGGCCAGCTTTTTAGCCGCTGCCACAGGGCAGCTCACTACCGCCGAGCCAGACCCATTCCGAGCAAACCGGATGATCCCCGACCTCACATGGCTCAGCGGGCAGTCACCATACTTGGCTACCGCTGCTTCCAATTCTTCCTTTGTCACCGACTCGTCAAGGTCGGAGACTCGAATGCTCGCGCACTTAGTTGGGCGCGAGATTTTCACCTCCTGCTCAGAGAGCAGTTCCCTCAGTTTTTCCGCTAAGGCGTCAGCCTGCGGTGCGCTCTCTGCGCCCGGCACCTGGAGGAGGCGGGCGCCGGTGGCCGTTGCACGGTACTGCACCGACTCAATGCCTAAGTCGCGGATGTTGAGCGCTGACTTGGCATTGTGGAGCAGGGCGGCGTAGGTGATGCCATTCTCGACTGCCTTCGGCTGCAGCGTAAGGACGACCGCCGTACTTTGGGGAACGCGCAGCTTCCGTCGCGTCCTCTTCCTGTTCTTTTTGGCAGCCTTTTTAGCCGCCTTTTTGGCCCCCACCGTCTGCCAGCCTTCCTCCTTTTCGCCCGCTTTACTGCCAGCAGTAGACTGCTGAGGCGCCGTTTCCTGAGGCTTGGTTTTCTTCTTCTTCCTCCTCTTTCTTTTTCCTTGGCCCTCAAGAGCTGCTGCGGCAGCTGGGGCAGCTGGAGTTGGAGGAGGAATTTTGGTCGGCTTTTGAGCCGCTTGCGCAGCTTTGGGAGCCGTCTTTGAAGCCTGGTGCTTCCTGGCCTGTTCAGCGTAGGATGGCACCGGCTCCGCAGGCACCTGCATCGGTGTTTCTTCCTCGACGGTCACTGTCCCAGCCGGCCTCTGCCTTCGATCCGACGCCAGGGGCGGGCGGAGAATTTTGTTTTCGAGGAAGGCCACTCGTTGGAGGACCTTCCCGATCTCGTCTTTGAAGAGCTGGGTTAGAATTTGTGCTAACTCCGGCTCTTTTTCTTTGGGAGCTACCGATTCAGCCGGTTTCTCCGGCACCGATTCTCCCCCCGCCATTGCCTTTATGCAGGCATTCTCCTTGCTGAGGAGCTCATTCTGTCTCCTCAATCGGGCAACCTCCACCTGAAGCCTGTGCATGTCGTCGGTCACAGGCCTGTATAGGAGTTCATCCGCAACCTCCTCGATGGTCTGAACCGCCTGTTTGAGGGCCTTTTGATTGGTCCCTTTAAGTCCTTTGGAGACCCTGGCCACTTCTCGCACGCTTGCGAGGGACTCGTTGAGCCGAGCCTTAAGGCCTTCCACAGGCAGTTCGTCTGCCCCAAGCTTCTCCGAGGCACGCGAGACCGCTCGGGAGCCCCTTTCGGTGCTGGCCATCTCAGCAACCTGCCGCTCCGCAGCCAAAATACGCACCTCAGCCTCACTCGCCTGTTTGGCCGCCATCAGCTCTTTCTTGGCCTGCCATAATCCTACATATTGGCCCGTTGACGGGGGCCGACCTCTACCCCTCTTAACGGCCTTCGTAACGCCTTTACAGCGTTCTTCATCGGAGCCAGAACCCGAGCCTGAGCCTCTAGCTCCTCGCCTCCTCTTCCTCAGGTACTTGGAGGCTTGGTTGCCCCCTTGTACCGAGCTTACATCGGAGTCGACTATGGACATCGAGGTGTCGGACATGTCCATATCCCTCGCCAAGGACTCCAATGCATCCTTCATCATTTGCCTATTCGTCTCGTTCATTTCGCAGGCATATCCGTCAGTTACCGTTAAACTCGCCGTGGTCGTTGGGATGGAATCGATCATTTCCTTCCCCGAAAAACAATTGTTGCCCCCCCCAGAATACGAGGGGCAGACGGCATCCGAAGACACCGTGCGGGATTCTCCAACTGCTGAGCAGTCGGTACCCGCCTGGGGTAATTCTATTGCAATTGTTTGTTCTGACATGTTTTTATTAGCCTTTAAGGAAAAGGGACCCTTACTCCTCCACCTCGATGCTACTGACGGGCTTTACCCCCCGTCTTCCAGGCTTTCGGCACACCTAAACCTTAGCCATTGGGCCACTACCCCACCCACGGTGTGATTTTTGCAAGTGGTTGTCTCCACCGGACCCCCAGGATAGGAAAGGAAGAAGAAAGGAAGGAATAAGGAAGGAGGATAAGGAAAAGGATAAGAAGGTGGGAACACATGAGCCGCTTCGACCGAAGTCAGGGGCGCCTCGACCCTCGGGATTTGGTCCACGCCGACCGCTCACGCAAGTCGGACTCTCCACTCGGAGAGCTCCCCTATCCGCCACCCGGGGGACGCGCCACAGAGCAGACTCCCGAACCGCGGCAGAGCACGCGCAAATACGATGCGGGGAAGGCGGATTGGCGGGCCTACAGGCAAGCGCTGGAGCGGGAACTGACCGAGGCGGGGCTCACTGGCAACATAGCGGAGGAGTTGAGCACGGCTCAAGAAATCGAGGCTTTCACCGAAAGACTGGAGGAAGCCATGGCGTTGGCGTGCGGTAAGGCAATTCCACCTCCCGCGCGAAGGAAGCACAGGCCTACGACATGGTGGAGCTCGGACCTTCAGGAGAAGAAACAGGAGGTCATTCGCAGACGGAAGCGCATTGGGAATGCGGCAACGCACAGGAGGGCTCTAGTGGTTGAAAAGTACCTAGAGGCGAGAGCCTTATACAAAGATGCCATTCAAGCTGAAATCACGGCAAGCTGGAAGGAGTTTTGCACCGGCCTTAAAACGGAGGACATCTGGCAGAAGGCCTACAAGGCCCTAAGGAGGGGCGGGGCAGAAACCGGAATTGGTGACAAGTGCCTGAAGTCATCGGAAGGCGAGTTACTTACGGAGAGAGAGTCGGCGGAACTCCTGGCTGAGACCTTTTTTCCACCAGATAGTCAGCGGGAAGAAACAACAGAACAGCGGCAAACCAGGGAGCAAATGCGGGAGTTCAGGGCACAAATGCTCCAGGTAACTCCGCGGATCGTCCCGTTTACTGTATGCGAAGTGGAGACGGTGCTGCGCAGGATGAACGCAAAGAAGGCCCCGGGGTTGGACGGTTTCACGGCCGATATTTGTACCGCAACATTCGAACAGCACCCGAACATCTTACTGGGGCTGCTGAACAGCTGCTTGCGAATAGGCTGTTTTCCTAAGAGATGGAAGGTCGCCGCCGTCCGGGTGATTCCCAAGCCGGGCAGACCTGACTACTCGGACCCAAGGGCGTATCGTCCTATAGGACTGCTGCCGGTGTGGGGTAAGCTGCTAGAGAAGCTCGCTACTAATCGGCTGCAATGGCAGCTGATGTCGGAAGAGAAGCTGAGCAGAAGACAATACGGCTTTACCCCACAAAGAAGCACCGAAGACGCCCTGTACGACGCCATGACCGTGGTCAAGAGTGGCCTCACGAGGAAGCGGCTTATCGTTTTGGTGTCCCTGGACATACAAGGTGCGTTCGACAACGCGTGGTGGCCGGCCATACTGCAGCAACTAGTCGTCAAACAGGCGGACGAGGCCCTGGTGAAACTCTTCGCGGATTACCTCAGTGGACGACAGGTGGTAGTGCATTACGCCGGAGAGGCGATCGCCAGAGCCACGGAGAAGGGTTGCATTCAGGGCTCTACATGCGGACCAATCCTTTGGAACGTCCAGCTGGACCCCCTCCTGCAGATGGCCGACCACTCCGAGGTGCACGTGCAGGCGTTCGCAGATGACCTACTGTTGGTGGCGGCTGCGGACACCACCGAGCAGCTAGCCAGTCAAATGAATGGTGTCTTGGATATGGTCACCCAATGGGGAGAGAGCGCCAAAATGAAATTCGCGGCACAAAAAACCAAGGCAGTAATCGTCACAGGGAGACTGAAGTACGATCGGCCGAGACTCTTTCTAGGCGGGGAAGAGTTAACATACTCCTCGTCCTTAAAGGTGCTGGGACTCACCATCGACGAGAACCTTTTGTTCGGAGAGCACCTCGATCAGGCCCTCAGCAAGGCATACAACCTCTACAAGTTGTTCTCTAGAGCCGCTAGAGCCAGCTGGGGCCTCAACGCGGACATTAACAGGCTAATTTACTCGTCGGTGGTGGAACCCACAATATTGTACGCAGCCAGCATCTGGGCCCACAGAGTGGAAAAGACTCATGTCCGGAAGAGGCTGGATCGGGTGACTAGGGCCTTCGCCATAATGATCTCCAAGGCCCATAGAACCGTATCCCTGACAGCGAGCGCAACTCTGGCCAGAATCATCCCGGTCCACCTGAGGGCTAAGGAGCGTGCAATGCTGCACGAGATAAAGAGAGGCAGGGAGATAGAGGAGCTGCCCGGACGGCCGTTACAAAAACCTGTTCGCTTTGAGAGCCTGCCCCACCCGGCGGAGAGGCGCCGTCTGGATTACGCCATCATAAATAGCCTCGACGAAGCGAGCTCATTGTCGGAGGGGCTATCCATTTACACGGACGGCAGCAAGCTGGAGGGCAGGGTTGGAGGCGCGGCAACCGTTTGGAGGGACGGCGCGGAGGTGCATCGCTCCGCATTTCTTCTCGCAAACCACTGCTCTGTATACCAGGCGGAACTATACGCGATCAAGACCGCACTTGATATAACACTAAAGCGACCCCAATACAGAGCAGTTAGGATCTGCAGTGACTCGAAGTCGGCCCTGGATGCCCTTGCAAGTACCGACTCACTTCACCCCCTAGTCTTTGATATTCGGGCCAAGATTGGCGAAATCACAGATCTGGGGGGGGAAGTCCGACTAGTCTGGGTGAGAGCGCATGTGGGCATCCCAGGAAACGAGCGGGCCGACGACCTGGCCAAGGACGCGGCCCTACATCGGAGAACGGGGCCGAAGTATGATGCGGTGCCCCTGTCCTTTGCCAAGCGCATCATCAGGGCTGCAACAGTGGCGGCCTGGCAGGAGGACTACGAAAATGCGGCCACCGGATCAACCACAAAAAAGTTCTTCCCGGACGTAGACACGGCCTACAGGACTCTGGCTAGAATGGGGGCCTTGAATAACGGTCTGACCCAAGTCCTTACGGGCCATGGAGGTTTTAAGGCCTATTTATATAAATTCAAATTGCACAACGACCCATCTTGCCCCTGTGACGATGCGGTGCAGGAGACGGTGGAGCATGTTCTCCTGGAGTGCCCCATGTACATGTGCCCCAGGATGGACTGCGAGAGCAGGATGGGTCGGGTTCTGAATGAAACGTCCTTGGTCTCCATTATAAACTGTGACCAGAGCAGACCTATATTCCTCCGCTTCGCCATGGAGGTCGTGGGTCGAACTGTTAGGCGAAACGGAGGAGTATGGGGATACACCCTCCCGAATGGTAAAAATAGTGCAACAGACCAACAGTGACAGTATCTTGGCGGATCAGTGGTTTTAAGAGGTGGTACTTTCAATTGAGTCATGGACTATACCACGAAGCTAAGAGCGAACAGTAATAATATATTTATAATTAATAAAAAAAAAAAAAAAAAAAAAAAAAAAAAAAAAAAAAAAAAAAACTTTCAAAAATTATAACAGACGGAAACAAACGGAATTGAAGTTGCTGCATAAGTCAAAGCAGCAGGATATGCAACTTAATTAAAAAAAAAAAAAAAAAAAAAAAAAAAAAAAAAACCTAACCTAACCTAACCTAACCTAACCTAACCTAACCTAACCTAACCTAACCTAACCTAACCTAACCTAACCTAACCTAACCTAACCTAACCTAACCTAACCTAACCTAACCTAACCTAACCTAACCTAACCTAACCTAACCTAACCTAACCTAACCTAACCTAACCTAACCTAACCTAACCTAACCTAACCTAACCTAACCTAACCTAACCTAACCTAACCTAACCTAACCTAACCTAACCTAACCTAACCTAACCTAACCTAACCTAACCTAACCTAACCTAACCTAACCTAACCTAACCTAACCTAACCTAACCTAACCTAACCTAACCTAACCTAACCTAACCTAACCTAACCTAACCTAACCTAACCTAACCTAACCTAACCTAACCTAACCTAACCTAACCTAACCTAACCTAACCTAACCTAACCTAACCTAACCTAACCTAACCTAACCTAACCTAACCTAACCTAACCTAACCTAACCTAACCTAACCTAACCTAACCTAACCTAACCTAACCTAACCTAACCTAACCTAACCTAACCTAACCTAACCTAACCTAACCTAACCTAACCTAACCTAACCTAACCTAACCTAACCTAACCTAACCTAACCTAACCTAACCTAACCTAACCTAACCTAACCTAACCTAACCTAACCTAACCTAACCTAACCTAACCTAACCTAACCTAACCTAACCTAACCTAACCTAACCTAACCTAACCTAACCTAACCTAACCTAACCTAACCTAACCTAACCTAACCTAACCTAACCTAACCTAACCTAACCTAACCTAACCTAACCTAACCTAACCTAACCTAACCTAACCTAACCTAACCTAACCTAACCTAACCTAACCTAACCTAACCTAACCTAACCTAACCTAACCTAACCTAACCTAACCTAACCTAACCTAACCTAACCTAACCTAACCTAACCTAACCTAACCTAACCTAACCTAACCTAACCTAACCTAACCTAACCTAACCTAACCTAACCTAACCTAACCTAACCTAACCTAACCTAACCTAACCTAACCTAACCTAACCTAACCTAACCTAACCTAACCTAACCTAACCTAACCTAACCTAACCTAACCTAACCTAACCTAACCTAACCTAACCTAACCTAACCTAACCTAACCTAACCTAACCTAACCTAACCTAACCTAACCTAACCTAACCTAACCTAACCTAACCTAACCTAACCTAACCTAACCTAACCTAACCTAACCTAACCTAACCTAACCTAACCTAACCTAACCTAACCTAACCTAACCTAACCTAACCTAACCTAACCTAACCTAACCTAACCTAACCTAACCTAACCTAACCTAACCTAACCTAACCTAACCTAACCTAACCTAACCTAACCTAACCTAACCTAACCTAACCTAACCTAACCTAACCTAACCTAACCTAACCTAACCTAACCTAACCTAACCTAACCTAACCTAACCTAACCTAACCTAACCTAACCTAACCTAACCTAACCTAACCTAACCTAACCTAACCTAACCTAACCTAACCTAACCTAACCTAACCTAACCTAACCTAACCTAACCTAACCTAACCTAACCTAACCTAACCTAACCTAACCTAACCTAACCTAACCTAACCTAACCTAACCTAACCTAACCTAACCTAACCTAACCTAACCTAACCTAACCTAACCTAACCTAACCTAACCCGTCGCATTTCCGCTCCCCCGGTGAGCAGATCACTTTTTACTCGCTCCGCGCTTTTAAATTCGTTAAAATTCGAAAAGTGCTCCGATCTTTACGGAAATAGTGTCATTCGACGGCGCTTGGGAAGCCCGTTCTAACAAGGTATCACTCGTGGTGATTGAGCTCCGTGGACGTGAGTTCTCCCACGAGAAACCTGTTTTTCAGTGAAAAAGGACACACAAACGCTTTTTAGTGACTTTCAGTGACAGTGACACAGTGCACGGTGTGGAGGCACATCAGACCTTTCAGTAGAGACCCTAAGACCCCAAATCGCACCAGTGTACGAGGCACAAACGCGATTTTAGTGTTGTAAATTCCCATGCCTCCACAACTTAAGTGTTTATCTTGAAATCTAGATCGGTGACACAGTGTTCTTGGACTGCAGTGTTGTGCGCTATAGTGTCTTCTATAGATGGACACAAATCTCGGATTTTTAAGGTCAGTCCCCGGGAAGTTATAACATTATTAGTGACGTCAGCCCCGCGGGTGACCTGACAAAAAGTGCTCATAGACACTGCAGACCGGCACGGCTGGCTAGCCCTTGCCTAGACGAGCACAAATCTGCAATTACTTTTTGTATAGTGCTAATAGCCGCGGAATAAAGTGCAAAAAAAAACAAGACTGTCAGGTGATTTTTGGACCAATTACATTTTCTATATTTAATAACTTTTGATTTTGTGCGGTGACCTTGACATTTTTTGTGCCTATTCTATAGAGGATAGGTTACTTTATAGGACTATATATAACTTTTAATTTTGTTCCCTCGCTCCCGCCCCAAAAAAGGGTCAACAACTCTTTTTGCGGTTGAGCGAAAGGACTCAAAAAGTGTCACCCCCCTTTTACCATTGACTCATATATCTCCCCCCCCAAGTTTTTATAGGAGAGTGAAGAGCCGGGCCTAAAGTATTTTATACCAAAAGC
Organism: Furcula furcula; assembly: GCA_911728495.1. Taxonomy (NCBI): domain Eukaryota; kingdom Metazoa; phylum Arthropoda; class Insecta; order Lepidoptera; family Notodontidae; genus Furcula; species Furcula furcula. The sequence goes on along the minus strand of OU452249.1, from coordinate 29,161,633 downwards.
CCAGGCCTTTGCGACCCAGGACATCGTGGCTACGGCCCAAAAACTGACAGAAGAAAATCGCCACGGACAGCAAAAAGGCCCTTATTAACGTGGCGTTATAATTACGTAAACTGAAAACTTGCTTTTTTGTGTGCGTATTTTATAGGGATTTTTTGTACCGGACTGAAAGGGGATAACTAGCAACGACTTTGCACGTTGTCAGAACTGGAATCCCAGGACCAGGGGCTGAGATATAGGGGTATTAATATTACATTAATAATACAATAATAGTATATTTTTAAGAGTGCTGCCATCTAGGAGAGAGCGGCAGGAACTAAACGCGCACTCCAGCCTGGACTGCGACCCCCCACTGACCTCCGACCGCCCCGCACGCCGCACGTCGACGGCAGCGCTAACGGCGGACGGACGAAACTGGACATCCTAAACCTAGCGATATCTTCGTGAAAATAGGTAAAAGGGCCCAAATATTGGACGGACTCTATTGTAAATAAATAAAGGAACGTACCTGACTCATTGGATCCTTGCACCTGCTGCTGCTGACGGCGTGACGATTACAGAAGGTACTTACCTGACAACGTACCCGATAGCAACCTCCAACTCTGCTTTTCCGCCACAGCCGCAGACGGGACCTGCAAATAGAATTAAGTAGATTATAATTTGACCAAATTGTGTACGTCTGTCCCTATAAGACTAAAAATAAAACCAGTACTCATATACTACTAGCGCCATCTAGCGACTAGTAACAGAGGCGCAAAACTTGCGTCGGACTGCGATCCCCCACCGACTTCTGCCCGCCGCACGCCGTGCGTCGACGGTGGCGCCGACGGCAGATTGACGAAACCGGACACCCCAAAACCTTACGATATTTTAGCGAGAAGAGGTGACAGGGCTCAAAAATCGTAAGGATTCCATCACAAATAAATAGGCGCATGTACCTGACCTATTAGACCCCTGCACCTAATGCTGCTGACGGCGGGACGACCATAAGGGGGTTCCCCCTTAGTTAAACACCTGACTGAAAATTACAGCTGCTTCTCCGCCACAGCCGCAGACGGTTTCTGTCAATATATATATTGTATCTTATAGTGTTTTTAAAGTGTTTTTATGTGTTTTTTGCGATATTGTAACAGAACTACAACTGTTCAGCCTGGGCTTGCTACACACTACTAGCGCCATCTGTTGGCGAGTACCGGACGATATTAGGCAGCGTTCACAGAACGCCTTGCAAACCGTGACCGCGAATGTTCGACACACTCGTGGCCCCCATAAGCATAAACCTAAATTGTATTAAATAGAAATAGCCTATTACATACCGCGACTCCGTGCTCCCGTTGCTGCTGTTGGCTGGATCCTGAAATTACTGTAAAGTAACCACTCACCTGCCGCCAAAATATCTGGCACTGCACCTCTGCCGCAGCCGCAGACTGGAGCCGGACCTGAAAAAATAAGAATATTTAGATTAGTAAAAAATTGTAAAAATTATTATATTATTTATTTTCTGTTAAATCCTGTTGTAACTGTGTACTCGCCCTTATTTCGGCCGTCATTACGGTGATAACAATAGCAAGGTCCGCCCCGAGCCTCTGATTGGCTGCCCGGTTCAACGAGAACCCCGACGCGCTCACGTGCTCGCGCGCTATTGGACGAGCGCCTGAACAGCGCCACTGTGGGCAATAGACGAAACAATCAATATCGGAACCCGGGTTCGTATAGGAGTGGTGGTTCGTGTAGTGGCGGGACCAACCTATATTTGAACCTGGGTTTTTATAGGAGTTAATGACGAGACCCAACACATAGTTGGAAGTCTCTTTTAAATAGATAATAAGACTAAATCGACTTACCTGACTCCGAAATTCCGCTGCTGCTGTTGGTGGACGACTTACCTGACGATGCAGCCTCCTACGCTGCCCTCCGCCACAGCCGCAGTCGGACCTGTAAAATAAGAATAATTATTTACATATTGTGTACATATTAAGAACTTGACGGCGTTATAAATTGCATATTTATATTTTGTATATCCTTGTGTATGTTTGTGTGTACTCATATGACATAGCGCCACTTTGTGGCAGATAGACTAGGTATTGGTACTCAACCGATACCGTCTTCACTAATTTCATTCCATAGCCATAAGTACAGACTACACAAATAAATTTGGGACGGCACCTTACTAAAGTGCGGACTTATAGTTAGGTTTAATTGACAAATTTACATTATTATTTTATTATATTATTTACATCACTTCTACACCTATCCTTACATTTTTATTTACATTTTATTTACATTTTATTTTGATTCTTGCCACTCTCGCAACCCTTTTACAGTTGCGACAGTGACCCGAATCCCCCCCCATCATGTATCATACACCTCCCAATAAGAACAGTTCGCCGGCCAAGGACGCCCCCGCCATAGCCCCGGGCACGGTAACGCTGACGTCCCGTGCTCCGGCGAGAAAACCACCTACGCAGGACGCTGGACCGTCCACTATCTGCGACACCCCCACTACTTCTACCACACAGGTGAGGAGAAGTATTGGGGAGAGGGAGGCGGCCAAGGCTGGCCCCCCATCGCCGACGACGAAGCCGCCTAGAGCGTATGCTAGCAAGACGGAGGAGGCCCGCGCCTACCTAACACGAGCGAAAACGGCGATGGGTAATTCACGGAACTTGAGGACCGATATAAAGGCGGAGGTCCTAACAGCTATTGACAAACTCTACCAATTGGTAAAGGAGATGGATTCCGCCGGTAAGAAGGGAGGTGATATACTGACAAGAGATACAAAAAACGAAGAGGCTCAAGAAACTCACGACAGGAGGGAAGTACTGGGAAAAAGCCTGGAGGCACACACCAAGCTCATAGAAGAAAGCATGAAGGAAATCAAGGAACTGAGGAAGGACATCGGAAGGCATGAAGAAGTCATGCAGAAGGCAGTGCAGTCCCAACCGGGAGTCGGAGAACGCGATGAAGAGGTCCTAAGAGAGCTCCAGGAGCTTCGGATCTCCACCCAGGAGGTGGGCAGTCAGATCGCCGCATTGAAGGAGCAGGCTCCTTCATATGCGGAGGTCCTGACCAGACCCCAGACCGCCAGGATGGAGAAACCGAAGCTCTCCATCATGGTGTCCTCCGAGACCGAGGGGGACACTGGAGATACGGTAGTGGCCAAGGTGCGGGACGCCCTTGACGCAAGGACAAACGGCATTCAAATTGAGAATGTCCGTAAGGTGCGGGACCGAAAGGTCATCGTGAGCTGCGCAAACAAAGTGGAGTTGGAGAGGACCACTGCGCAGCTCCGAAAAGACACCCACCTGAAGGTCGAAGAAGTGAAAAATAAGGATCCCTTGGTCATGCTGCGGTACGTAATGGCCTACAACTCTGACGAGGACCTGAAGCGAGCTCTCAAAAACCAAAATCAACATCTGCTGGAGGGCCTGTCTGCGGCCGAGACCGAAGCCACAGTGCTGTACCGGAGGAGGGCACGGAACGCATTAGAGTGCCATGCCGTCCTCCGGGTATCGCCCAAGCTGTGGCGGAGGCTCACGGCCGCAGGCAAGGCTTATATTGACCTGAGACTCGTCAGCGTTGTGGACCAGTCTCCGTTGGTTCAGTGCTCGAAATGCCTCGCGTACGGGCACGGGCGCAAGTT